>ML681995.1:24508050-24586947 GCA_007922195.1 Podocnemis expansa
GCCGGTGCCTGCAGCCCCCTGCGGAAGCGAAATAGCAAGTTCACAGTGTGAACTTGCTATTTCGTTTCCCGCCTTTTTCCTTATTTCGAATTAACAGTTTGTTAATTCGAAATAAGTTGTTTCGAAATAAGCGTTATTTCGATATACAGTTGTTTCAAAACAACCGTATCGAAATAACCCACTGTGTGAGAACACAGCCTTGGATCCTCAGATATATTTTTGGGCTTATTTTGGGGCTTTACTTTCTGCTACTCATCTGTTAGGGTAATTCTGTGAGCTGAAACCTCGATTTCCAGAGCATCTTTATTTCTTTTTTTTGTGAGAAAAATTACATTATTATTCTCCTCTCAGAGTCTGAACCAAGCATGCTGGGTTATCAGGCATCTTTTGATTTGTTTCAGTGGACTTTGGATCAGGATCTTATTTCTTATTTTTAGCTGTGCTCTTGTATTCTGCTTAAAGGGCAGTGTGAATAATTTTTTTTAAACATGCTAGTATTTTAAAAGCTCTTATGTGACTTGGGTGCTTACATGCCAATGACTCTTAATAGGACCTGTGTACTTTAGATGCTTTAGGAAATGTTGCCCTGCTGTGTCTTATGAACTGAACCTGTACACAAAGGTGATGTCTACACAACAGCATAAATTATGTTGGCATAAAGCTGCTGCAGTTAGTGTATCATTTGTGTATGCACACCTAGCTCTTTGCAATGGCATTGCAGATTACTGACCAGGTTTAAATGTGTCAATGTACAGTGTAGCATACTATGAGTTAGTATCCTCCAGTATCTTCAGAGATTCAGAAAGAAACACAGGGAATATGCCAATTTCTTGGGTGACAGATTGCTGTGGGACACAGCAATGTCCATTTCATTGTTGTTGGGGGCATTCATGGAGCAGCTGCAGATCGTGGAGCACTGCTTCTGGGTCAAATAAAAATCACCAACTGGTAAGATGACATCAAAATCCATCTTCAAAGTGTCTGACGAAGTGGGATTTTCTCCCACAAAAGCTCATGCAATAAACAAATTTGTTAGTCTTTACGTACCACAGGACTCCTTGTTTGTTTTGTCCTAATGCAAATTTGCAATGATGAGCAGTGTCTGCAGAGCTTTTTAAAGCTCAAGGCTACATTCCTGGATCTGTGATCTGAGCTTGCTTCAGCACTGGAACAAACAAATTTCCAAATATCACTCCTATTGGGTACAGTTGTTTACTTGTTAGTAACACCAGTATCCTCCCCCTGCTCTGGAAAGGAAAATCAAAGTCGGTACTCTCCTGTCATCATTGCTATGTCTACACTAGCCACAGTTAGTTTGGACTTCTTAGTCCAAACTAAGAAGTTCGAGGTTAGTTCAAACTAACCTCAGGTGTTCTAGTTTGAACTAAGGCTTAGTTTGAACTAGAAAGTGTGGTTAGTTTGAACTAACTGGCTTAGTCTGAACTTCTTAAATTCAAACTGAGCCTTAGTCTGAGTCTTGTCTGTGCCTAGTTCAAACTAAAGTTTGAGCTAAATATGTAAGTCCGGACTACGTGCTGGTACTTACAAGTTCAAATTAAGCTTTCCTTAGTTTGAACTAAGAAATTTCTTAGTTCGAATTGAGGAATGCCTAACATAGTCATGAGCTAAATTAGTGAGGACTAAGCCTCCATAGTCCAAACTAATTTGCCAGTGTAGACATAGCCATTGAGGCTCCGTGCAGAATTGATTCAGAGGTTATAAACCTGGAAGGAACAGTTTTGATCATTTAGTCTGACTTCTACAACACAAGCTTAGCATTTCCCTGAATACATTTCTGTTTGAACTAGACTGTATCTTTTTGGCAAACATTCAGTCTTAGTTTAAAAATGTCCAGTGATGGAGAATCTACCCCAAACTTTGGTTTATTGGTCTAATGGTTAATTATACTCTCTGTTAAAAATGTATGCCTTATTCCTAGTTTGACTTTCCCTGACTTAAATTTCCCCATTTGGATCTTGCTATAACTTGTTCTTAGATTAAACTATTCTCTAGTATCAAATTTCTGTTCCCCATTGTTATGTATTTTGTGGCTTGCCTAGTTTGGCATAGTTTGTATCCTGCCTAGCCTTGCTGTAGCTAATCGAATGAGAATATTATGGGATAGCTCACCTGTTTCTGTATGGGTATGTCCACACAGGCTTCTTATTTTGAAACAACAGAGGTTGTTTAGAAATAAGAAGCGGCACGTCCACACAATGCACCGTTATTTCAAAACTGTTAAGCCTCGCATCTAATTGAAATAACCGTTGTTTTGAAACAACTGTTTCGAAACAACATGTCTGTACGGCCTTGTTTTGAAATAACCATTTTGAAACAGTGGCTATTTCGAAAGCAGGCTTTCCCTTAATTTGAATTAACAAACTGTTAATTCGAATTAACTTATTTTGAAATAAGGACTTTATTTCAAAATAACTCATTTCAAAATGGGCTATTTTGAAATAATGATGTATGTGTGGACATAGCCTATGTTCCTAGAGCAGAAGGGAGAAAAAATCTGTGTATGTTTACATCACGCTGTGCTCCTGTCTGCTGGTTTCTCTCTTAGTGCGAATAATGTCCAAAACTCCAAACTTAACACCTGTGTATGAACTTACAAACTGTAACCATGTTACTCCTTAACCTCTTTGTCAAGTGGAACAGATTGAGCTCTTTGAACCTTTCAATATAGGGTGACACTGTCAGCCAAGCTATGGTCATTCACAGCAAGAAAAAATTAGTTTGGAGGAAATTTAATACTCATTAAACTGGCATAATGATCATTTCTTGGAAAAATAGTTAATATTTATAGAGCTGTTAAAAAGGATACTTTTATACATAAATCCAAATTAAATTAAAAGCCTATTCCTGCTTATTTCACACTCATCAGTAGACCCATTGAATCCAGTAGCAATACTCACATGGGTAAGACCAGCAGGATCAGCCTTTAGAATATGATTTTTCTAAAATCACAATAAAAGTGCAAATATTTTGCTTTCTAATCTTAACCACAGAATTAAGTTTGGATGAAAATACTTCAAACTTTGCTTTGGCTGCTGCTCAGGGACAATGACATTTTCATTTAAAAAACATCAGTTGTTTCAGATGTTTGATTTGATGAATTCTTGATATGTGACCTAGACCTTGACTGAGTAATGTTGACTGGAACAATATAGGTTATTTCATACACTAGGTACCCATTTGTGTTTTTCTATGCAATTTAAGTACAATTTCCAAATCTCAGGGGGCATGTCTATCCTTACAATTTAATTTGAGTTATTAATTTGAATTAAATTAATGCATGTCTACACTGGCTTTCATTAATTAGAACTAAGGAGTTCCTTAGTTCAAATTAATGGAAGCTTAATTTGAAGTTATAAAACCTTGCTTAACTTTGAAGTTAGGGTTAATTTGAATTTATTAGTTTGAATTAACCCAGTGTAGCCATGTTAATTTGAACTAACCATTAGTTTGAATTAACACTTTTTGACCTTCCTCCTCCCAGGGTGCCTTCCTCTTTCTATATATTGGGTGGGGGCCTGGCCCTTCTTTGCAGCCATCTTGCCACACAATTTGAACCAGCAAGTCCTGTCCATGGACATGCTACAAATTGGTTTTCTTAGTGGGGCCAATTTAGTTCGAATTAACTTAATTTGAATGGATCATTATTAGTTTGAATTAATTAGTTCAAATCAAGTTAATTCAAACTAACCTTCTAAGTGTACATATAGCCAGGTTCTTTTTCTAGTTGTTGCTGAATTCCTGCATAGTGAAATATTTACACTTTTGTTTTTAGCTGCGGAATAAAGTATTCTATCACAGCTTAAAGTGTTTATACATCATGTTTCTGATTCACTAGTTCTATAAGTAGCAAAACGTATACACGGGTATGTTTTGTACTTGGATTGAAAAGGCCAGTGTTTCCCAACCTCTTTGCCTTAAGGACCACAGATACCATTTTTACAAACTTGAAGGGTCACCAGTCTGTGCCAGCATGGCCTCCTTCACTCTGCAGCTATATAGAAAGAGTTCACTGAGGAGGCTGCTTCCTCCCTGATCTCTAGTCTCCTTGGCTACAGTAGGCAAACCACTTGCATCCTGTACCCCTGGGTCCCTGGGCAGTGACTTCTTCCTGCAAACAGGGGGATAGGAGTTTGGTGCTCCTCTCCTACTGGCTTGAGTAGGGACCCCTGCAGCTATGGACCCAGGCAGAACATTTTGCCATGTTCTCAACTGGAGCCAGAGGAGGAGAGCACTGATCTCTCATCCCCTTGGCTACAAGAAGGATCCTGTACCAGTCTTGCAGCCCTGTAGCAACAGGCTTGGCCTGGGTTCTTAGCCAGTGGCTCTCTTCTGCAGCCAGCAGGAGGGAAGTGGCAGGCCACTGTGAGAGATCCTGAAGGTCTCGGGGTGGGAACCACTGAATTAGGTTTTTTAGCTTCCAAACTGCAGTGGTTTTCTTCCTAGATGAAAGGTGTCATGTACAGAAATAAATATTTGTCTTAACTGTCCAGTGGGCTATAAGATTTTGTGGGGCCACTGACCAGCCTGGAGAGAGGACAGTGGGGTCTCTGGCACCTAGGGGGCCATAACTTACATTGGCACCTCCCTCATCATCAGCAGCCCACAGTGTGTGGGGGGGATCAGTGGACCTCCACCATCAGCAGTAGCACACCATGGGGTGGTGGAAATCAGTGGATCCATGACAGTTTCCCTTCTTGCGCCTAGGGCCGGGCTGGAGGGAGTCAGAGGACTCCCTGGCTGCCATTGGCTGCAACAGCCTGGGCATTGGGGCTCCTGCTCTCATGTTCTTCCTTCAGCCTCCCCTCACAATATCCCCCCATTACATTTACTCCATCTTCCCTTCTCTAGCCACATCATGTGCCTGCCCTCTGATTTGCCTGCATCATCTTATTGCCCCTGCCTCCCTCCCGTTCTGCCCCCTTCATCACCCATCACCACCTCTGGCCCCTCACATCCCTCTTCTCCTCCTGGCAGAGTCCCTCACCACCCTTCTCGTGGCCCTGGCTCCCAGGAGTTGAGGTGCCTGCCCTGTAAATGAAGGCAACTGGCAGCATCTTCCCTGAGTGGGAACAGAGGAGAAATGGTAGCCAAGTCAGTTGGAGTAGCCTGCAGCCAAAACCTCCCCCTTTTACAGAGGGGGTGTGATTGAGAGGTTACACTACCAGGAGCAGTGGGTGGGAAGGTCGCCCCTACATTTCCTCCAAGTGGTGCCTGCCTGAGAGCAGGGGCCAGCCAACAGAAGCTGGATTTTTGTGCCCCCCCCAGGCACTTAGGCTGAGGCCCTAGGGCTCAGCCCCTGTATTAATCCAGCCCTGACTGCATCAGATGTAATCTTCATGTTTCTGGTACATCAAATAACGTGATTTCTCATTTCCAGTGCAGTCATAACTACATCTCCCCACATGGAGTGCCTGAGGTAAGGGTCCTGACAATACACTATATGTTTAATAATAAAATTTAGCATGAATATATTACAGTTGCAAAGTTTTCATATATTCATAGAACTGGAAGGGACCATAAGAGGTCATCAAGGCTAGTCCCCTGCACTCAAGACAGGACCAAGTACCCTCTTAAACCATCCCTGATATGTGCTTGTCTAACCTGCTCTTAAAAACTTCCAGTGATGGAGATTCCACAACCTGCCTAGGTGAAGTCTGTCCTCATGTCCAACTTAAGCCTCCCTTGCTGTAATGTAAGGCCATTGCTGCTTCTCCTATCATCAGTGGTTAAGGAAAATAATATTTTCTTCTTCTTCCTTGTAACAACCTTTTAGGTACTTGAAAATCATTATCAAGTCCTCTCTCAGTCTCTTCTTTTTCAGATTAAACAAGCCTAGTTCTTTCAATCTTCCTTCATAAGTCAAGTGTTTGAGACCAGCAGTCATTTTTTTTTTTCTTTGCTGGACTTACTCCAGTTTCTCCACATCTTTCTTGAAATGAAGCACTCAGAACTGGATGCAGTACTCCAATTGAGGCCTAATCAATACAAAGTAGGATGGAAGAATTACTTCTTGTGTCTTACTTATAATACTGCTGTTAATACATTTCAGACTGGTGTTTGCTTTTTGCAACACTGTTACACTGTTGACTCATATTTAGCTTAACACCCAGATCCCTTGCCTCAGTTCTTTCCCAGGCAGTCGTTGTCATTGTGCATGTCTGCAGCTGATTGTTCTTTCCTAAGTGGAGTAGTTTGCATTTGTCCATATAGAATTTCGTCGTGTTTACCTCAGACCATTTCACCAACTTGTCCAAGTCATTTTGAGTTGTGATCCCATCCTCCAAAGAACTTGCAACCCCTCCTAGCTTCGTATTATCTGCGAACTTTATATGTGTACTCTCTGTGCCATTGTCTAAATCACTGATGAAAATACTGAACAGAACTGGACCCCAAACCAATCCCTGCTTGTTATGTCCTTCATCATGACTGTGACCCATTGACAACTACTCTCTGGGAGCTCTTATCAACCAAATTTTATCCTGTAAATAAGTTAACACCTAAGTATTTCCATCTCTTCAGGGGCAGTTGCAATTCATCATCTTATTGCTGGAAACTAAGGCTAATTTGTTTGATAATTCTATTACTGTAAATTTGTCAGTGTTTTTTTTTTAAAGGAAAATTATCTTTCTCTATAGCAAGTTGTTCCTGTTCCCCCCTAACCCCCCCCCCCAGCCAAAAGAAGCTCCACAAAGCTGACATCACCTAACCTCAGGAGATATTAGTCAGATCCTGTTACTATTATATGCTAGTATTGTTTGTTTGTGTGTCAGAAGACTCTAAGGGAAAGCAGCAAAGCAAACATATATGGATGCAATAACCTCTTTGTTTGGGTGAGGAATTAACTTTACCAGAGTGGCTGAGCAGTTTTGCTCAGCCTCTTGTTAGGTCCAGCTGTGGAAATTCTGAACCAGAAATGTTTTTTTACAAACTACAGGGGTATTTAGACTTGCAACTTGGATTATGGCCTGTCTCTAAAGTAAAGGATACTAACACAAAGGAAAAATGTATTCAAATGAAATTGAAACATAGAAGAGGTAACACACAGTTTCTTAAAAAGGATTCCTATCAGATAAGGCATTAAATTTGCAATTTAGCGAGGTACATATTTACACCTAATTTTAAGCACAGCAAGGTGCAGATGCAGCCCTAACTCATATACTTAAATAAAGTAATCCCATATAAATCTATAGTGTTTAAAGTTAGGTTTGCTTAATTATCTTGATGTGATTAGAATTAGATATGATGAATATCTGGCTGACTCAGGGTCTAGGTGCTCAGATACCTGTTATCCAGAAAGCTGTACAGGATATCAATGGTAACACTAAGTATGAATCAGCTATCTAGTGACAATATAAATTTGCAAATGAATATGATTTATAAAATCAAATTCTCTCTGAGAGTAAGGGTGCCTTGTTGATTGGAAACCTCAGCCTTCTTGTGTGACCACTGCAAGTCAGTCATCAGTCTCTGTACCTCAGTTCCCCATTTGTAAAAGGGAAAAGATAATACATCCCAGCTTTACAGTGGTGTAGAGAAGACACATTAAAGACTGTGAAGTGCTCAGATACTACTATAATAGGGGTCATTTATGTACCTAGAATACACAGATTGGTGCAGAGGGTTCCAGTATAATGCTTAACTGGGAGAAATAACATTAAAACAAAGAAAAAAATGTATGCAACATGTTTTCATAGTTCTCTAGCTTTAGGTCTCTCCCACCTGCCATTAAAAAAAACATACTCTTCCTACTTACACATGTAGTAAGATTACGCATACAGAATTAGTGGCCATGTAGCCACCAGAGGAAACAGAAGTGGTCTTATTTGTCCTGATATACTTGATTCTTTTGTTGACAGAGGCCTGTTAGACCAACTCCCACTCAAGCTAATGATCCAGTGTCTAAGATATAAACCACACCATTAGCTTCCTGGGGAGCCAAAGCAGAAAGGTCATATATCGTGCTTCATTCTAGCTTCAATTTTTAAAGAACATTGCTTATCAATCATACCTAGACACCTAGTCAAGGTCTAAGATGTCTCCCCCCCCCCCAATTCTTCTCTTGCTCCTGAACAGGATTAAATGAGTTAAGTTGTACAAGCAGTACAAGACAATCAGCAAATGTGTTTTCTTGTGTCAATTGATATCAGCTAACACCCACAAAAAATAATATTAGAAGCCTTCTAGCCACCATTGTGACGTGGTGAAATTGCTCAGGAATATATGCATAAGTAATATATTTCACCAGCTGCCCAGAGGCACAAGTACATAGTCTGTTTCTATGCCTTTATGGAATGCCTTAATATGTTTGTTAATCTTCATCAGTGCCACAGGTCTATCTTATTTTGCTGAAATAACCTAACATGGCTGCCCCTCTGGAACTCATGTTTTTGGCTCCCATATCATGTCTTTTTTTGCTTATATAATGATAAACTGTAGGCAGCAGTTCTCCACCTACGAGATGAATCATTGAGACAGAGTAAAGAATGAATGAATATTGTAATAAATAATATAATACTTCACTCTCACAAGGCCTAATGAAAGCCCACTGAAGTCAGTCGGAGACTTTCCATTGACTACAGTGGGATTTGGATTAAGCCCCTATGCTATCTTCATTCATAGATCTCCAGCCACTTCACAAAGTGTATGAATATCATAGCCTCCAGTACAGCAAATCAGGGGTCTATTTGCTGTGCTTGGCTTTTCCTTGTTGGTGTTTCAAAGTTTGCTTTTCCTCGCCTCAACTGCCCATTTGATTGTGGATATCAAAGGACTAAAATCCCGGCCACGCACAAGTTATGGGAATTCTAGAGACCTCCAGTGTACCATGAAAGGCAAACATTCTTTTGTGCTTAATGTCTGTGCTTCTGCTTCTCCAGTTCATAATAATGAGTCTCACAGTCTACTGGAGGCAGGGCCATCCTTAGGGTAGGATGACCAGGGTGGCTGCCCAGGGTCCCACGCTTTGGGGGGCCCCGCAGTGCTGCACTGCTGCCCCCCCCCATGCAGGGGACCTGGTGAGCTGGCCAAAAGAGCGGCCTGGTTCTGCTCTGCTGGTCCGGCCACCCCCTCCTCCCTGCGAGGTGCGCTGCTCTCGGCTCCATGCCGGAGGGCCGGGAGGCAGCACGAGCCCTGTATCGCTGCCCCCCATCCCAGCACCGCTGCCTCCCTCCTCCTCCTTGCTGCTCCAGCACAGAGCTGAGAGCAGCGCATGTGGCCTGGGGGGGAGGACCGGCAGCGCAGAACTGGGCTGCCTTTTTGGCCACTCGTGGGGTCCCCAGCGTGGGGGGGCATCGCAGGGGTCTGCCCCTTCCCTGGGCTGGCCGGCCCCACCCCCCCCAGTGGCAGGGTGAGTGGGGGAAGGGTCTGCAGAGGGTGATTTGCTTGGGGCCCTGCACCCCCCTAGGTATGGCCCTGACTATAGTAGCATAGTCTTTGGTATCCACCGTGCAAAGGTTTGGAGTGTGAGATGGAGTGCTGCTGGAGGGAGGGGAGCCATGGGACCTGAGGTTTTGCTATACAGTGCTAAAACCAACTGGACATGTATAACCTCTTCTAATTATGCATTGCTTCTAGTCCACAAAGCCCTCGTTCTGTGGTTTCCCTTCTCTACTCCCGTATGGATGCATGTTATCATTTCTGATCTCAGTTTCAAAGATCAGATCATCCATACCTCATGCAATATCTATGGGTCTGTCACTAGCCCTGGACACAACAGTTGTTTTTCCTTTGGTCAGGTACCCATGCTAGTTTCCTGCAAAGTGGATAACTAAAACATAGTGCCAGACTTTAGCTCTCTTTTTCTTATCTGACAGGTAAACTGCAAATGATTGAATAAACATGTAGATCTGAAGACTCCACCTTACTGTGCCATCCTTTCAGAACGAAACTTCTTACATTACCCATGAGTGGTGTGTTCTTCCCTGGTCTGTGTTGAACCACAATGTTGTATTTCTCAGTGGTTGTATTTCTCACTGGTTTTCCAGTCTCTCCTGGAAAATGGCCTCAAGGGGGTGCTCGAGTTCACTGCCACTTTTCTCCAATACACACATTGAAAGAAGTACTCACTGCCAAACTCCATTGCCTTCATCTCCATTTCAGTACATGCATGGTTCATTTCTTAACAGTTGGCTTCCTTTTTTTGTAGTAACACAGCCCCAAATCCTCATTTGAATTTATCACCTGAACTGATCATGTCTGTTTTCATGTCCTGCTAAGCCAGATACCTTCCGTGGCAATTAGTTGCTGCCTAATGGACAAGGCAGAATCTTGCTGTGTGTCCTACTGAAACTTGGAAACTGTCTAGATCTTTTAGTGAAACCAAAGTTAATATAATCCTTGGTCTAAACTTGGCAAGGTGAATCATCATCGCTGCTATCTTTCCTAGCCCAGATGACTTCTCAATGGCTGTGTATCAGTGATCACTCTGCTTTTAAATCGCCAGTGTAAAACACAGAAAAATGAAGTGAATCCTTGCCAGAGGTCAGGAACCGCAGGGAGAATATAACCAACTAAAGTAGGATTTTTGTGAAACCTTTCTCTCTCAGAAGAGTAAGAAAAGGTGGTGATGGTATAAATAAAATATGGAAGTAAGAGTGACACTAGTGGCTGGACTCATATGTGGGAAGAGGCAATCCTTCTCCCAGCCCTTGTAAGCACTTATGGCATCCGTGCCTCCTCTCCTGACTTTCCTATCCCAAGAGCCAAAACTAAAGGCCTATGGATTCTATGCAGAGTTAGATCCACTAGCCTCACACTTGTCCACATCTGACACCCCTCCACCATGAACAACCATGCCAGGAACCACTGCGGAGTAGAGCTCCAAATCACACAAGAACTACACACACCCAAAGCCCTACCAAACCCTCCACCTCAAAATACTGCCTCTTTGAGCAATAGAACAGCACAGGAAATCCTCAGTGAAGTCACAGACCCAAGTTGGTCCTTGGTGCTTCCTCTTAAGAATCACACGAGTCCAGCTGTGACTGGTGCAGCCTATCGTGATTTTCCAGAAAGGGTATTTTTGGGTGGATCTCCCCCAATCCCATAAGTTTTTGAAGATGTTCCGCTGCTGTTCTTCACATCTAAGACTGTGTTCACACACAGGGGGTTATTTCAATATGGTTGTTTCGAAACAACTTGTATCAAAACAACGCCTTATTTCGAAATAACTTAATTTGAATTAACATTTTGTTAACTTAAAAAGCTAAAAGCGAAATAGCAGGTTCAGGCAACAGTTATTTCGAAACAAGTCACTGTTGTTTCGAAACAACATGTTCAAACGGTGTTGTTTCGTCCCCGCATGGGGTTTAACTTGTTTTGAAACAATGCCGTTGTTTCGAAACAACGGGACCCATTGTTTCGAAACAACCGTGCGTCATGTGAACAGCCTAAATCTTATTTCAAAACAACCTCTGTTGTTTCGAAATAAGAGGGCTGTGTGAACACAGGCTAAGATGAAAGAGCAGGATGTAGAAATGTCAAAAGCCAGTTACATCTCAACCCTTTATTTCCCCTGAAATTTGTTTTCTCATTTGGGCCACATGGGAAAGCTAACATCTTTCCCCATCTCATGAGCCACTGTAGAGTGATCAGCCTGATCTAGGTGAAATCTTGCAGTCCTAGACAGAATATAAAAATGAAACCTTATCATTCATGTTTGTAATTTAACAGCAGCCCCTTCTTAATATGAACCTAAAGAAAGACAGTGATAATGATGAAGCCTGGTGAGGGATGAGTGGCAATAAAACTCATCTGAGGTCTAATGGAGCTATCTTTGGAGGGCACATTTGGACACCGGATGTGCAGAATTTGGATAAATGGTGACTGAGGTTGTGACCTCACTTTAGGATTTAAATACCTGAAGGAATAACATAAAACCAAGGAAATTTTCCCTGGCCAGGGGTGTAGCAGACCTGATTAGGGAAGGTGGCTGCTAAGAGCTCTTCCTTATTAGAATGGACCAGAGTACCACAGTATTGCAAAAAGGGACATTATGTCTTTCCTTCCAATCATTCTGATTTCAGACAGCTGAGTAAAGGACTTGTCCATTATGTTATTTACATGGTAAGGAACACTGGAGTGTGGGGGACTGGCTGGCTTTAGGGATTGATAATTCAGTAAAGAGCCTTTCACATCTCAGTCATTAGTTCAAATCCAGTGTGGCTCAGTGGACAGGCACACTAGTGGAATGTGAAATTGTCACAAAAGGAAATGTGAGCTTTTTTCTTCATTATGTTGCAAATGCTGAAATTGGTCTCATTTTTGTGTTTAAAAAGAGATTCTTTTTAAACAGTGAAAATGGGCTCATTTTCAAAGGAAAATAGACCTATTTTGAGGCAACCAGCAAGAAATTGATGATCTCAGTCAGGTTTCTAATGGTTGAGCATCTGCGTCTCAAATGACAGGGCCTGGCACTCTCATTGGTAGTCCTAGCAAAAGAGCAAAGGAACTTGGAAAAGACACTGCCTTTTTATCCTTCACAGGGGACCCGGAAAATCAAAGCTGAGGCATACTGGCAACTGCCTGTGCTATATTTGTAATAAGGCTTAAAAGCACTTCCGTTCCAGGGTTGTTAGTCCAATACCTTTCACAAGCAGTACAGTTACTTTAAAAAGAGAGAAAAAAATTAAAAGGCACCATGTGACTGGCAGAGCATACACAAAAGAGAGAGTGTACACTTTTGTATTTGTAAATTAATGTATATGAAATATTTGCATCTACTTTTGCTTTTGACTTTGATCCTCTCCCCAAAAACCCCATATGGAAATGGCTGTTTGAGTCATTTATTTCAAAACAAGATATTGATTGCCAAAAGCACATTTTACAGTGCTTTAATGTTAATACTGGCCAGTGTGTCATATGTCGCTCATTGTATGTGCATATCTAAATGAATTTTGGACAATTATGGGAGCAATCGTTTTTATGGTTTCTGAACCTGTGCAAATCTTCTGAGATGCTACATGCTATCCAAGTATGAGAAACTAATTTGACTTAGTTCCATGTAGTGCTTTGACGTTAATCTCTCCTATGAAGATTCGTTTGAGAAAAGGGGCCAAGTTTAAGGCAGATCTCTGGGCTAGGTTGTAATCTCACTGACCTTCTAGTGATTTTAAAGGAGATGGTCCAGATTTATAACAAATCCGAAGTCACTAGAATTGCTTTGAATTTATACTGATGTATGAAAGATCAGGAACTAGCCTTCTCATCCTTTCTTACACGCCATTCTGCCTATTTATATTGACTTACTCTTGTCAATGTGGAGTAAGGATGTCAAGCTGATGTAGAGGAGCTGTATAAGAAAGTGCATATTGAAATGGGGTTGATCTATTTTAACAAACATCTTCTCACTAGAACTGGGTGACATTTTTTTTTTGAATGAACCTTTTTTTCCTGAAAAATGCAGATTCAGTGACACTAAAACATTTCACAAATTCTTTCCTTTGTCGCCAGACTGCTCTTTTAGTTCAAAAGCGTTGAAAAGTTCAACTTAAAAAAAAAAGCTTTCTATTCATTTGAAACTTTTTTTGTAGTAAAATTTCCACTTTTTTGAAACATTTTTTTAAAAAAAAATTGCTCAGAATCAAAGAAATATTTTCTTTTACGTCAAATGAAGTTTCACTACAACCAAAACTTTTTTTTTTATTTCATGATTCATGAAAAGTTTCAGAAAAACATACTTTTGGTCTAACTAGAAGCACTGATTTTTCAAAATTCCCAAAGAACTGAAAAGTCAGTTATATTCACCCAACTCTATTCTAATTCCTTTCAAAGTACTCTTTTGTTAGATCACTCTTGTCTTCTGGTCCTAGCCTGTGCTATGTAAACTGCATCAACTTAGACCTTTTTAGACTCCGTGGTTCTAGTGCAAAGTTGGTATGCAAGGAGGGAAGTATAAGTTAAACACAGAAAATGTATATCAGGCTTTTGGTGTAAATTACTAAATTTAGCCCTCATCTACACTTAGGGCTTTTTTGGTGGCAGCCGACCACCGTTTACTCAAGGAACATAAAATTCCTTGCATAAATGGTGGCAACTTTGTACGTTGCCATTATACATTAAGGGAAAGCTGACCACAAATCACTTGTGGTCGGCTTTTGCCTATGCCCCCTGACCACCTGGACTTCCGGCTTCGTCTTCCAGGAAAGGTGCGGCGAGTTCATACTTGCCACAATCCAGTCCTGGAAGCCCAAACTGGCAGCAGTGATTTTGCCATTATAGACATCCCCTTCGAACCCACTAGAACCACCAGGCATGATACTTCACTGCCTGTCCATTGAGCAGTAATTTTTACCTGACCAAAGTTGGTCAGATGCTACCATCCTTGTCTGATAGTGTATTACACCAGTGAAAACAATTACTCAGTCTGAAAGACAGAGGAGAATCATGTCTTAGATGCTATGTCTACATCTAAAAGCTTAGTTTGGACTTGCTAAAAAAGCATGGCTAGTTCGAACTAAAAAAAGCGGTTAGTTCGAACTAACCACTTAGTTCAAATTTATTTAGTTCGAACTAGCATGGCTACATCATGTTAGTTCAAACTAAGCTCGAACTACCAGTAACTGTTCACACTTACTGGTTAGAACTACTATGGCCTCCATCAGTCAAAATTGACCATGAATAATGCATCCTAGATGTACTAATCATCTGCTTGGTTGGAACAGCGTCGTTTATGACTGAAAAGACCAATACAAGAATGGCAGTCTCTATTGCAAAGGTCGCATCTATGTGCGGTCTCTGGTCTATTGGATGTGTTGCGCTCCTTTCTACGCGCCCGCCTGTCTGTTGCGATGTTCATCAGTTTTTCTTCCCCTGCCTTGAGGTGTTGGGCCAGAATACTTCTCCACCTTGAGCGATCATCTTCAAGGTTCTCCCAGGACTCAGTATCAATGGCAAGTGCTTTCATGTCTCTCTTGCAGACGTCCTTGTAACGCAATTGGGGGCAGCCAGTAGTTCTCCTCCCGGATGCCAGCTCTCCATACAGAATGTCTTTTGGAATGCGGCCATCCTCCATGCGACGGACATGTCCCAGCCATCTTAGCCTGTGCTGCCTGAGGAGAGTGAACATGCTGGAAAGGCCGGCACAAGACAGGACCTCAGCATTAGACACTCTGTCTTGCCAGGATATGCCTAAGATGCAGCGGATGTTTCGCAGGTGAAAAGTGTTGAGTCTTCTCTCCTGCCTGGTGTGCGTGGTCCATGACTCACTTCCATACAACAATGTGCTGATGATGCAGGCTCTATACACTGCCATCTTGGTCTTTACCGTCAGCTTGGAGTTATTCCAAACACGAGTGGTGAGGTAGGTGAATGTTGTAACTGCCTTCCCGATCCTCTTATCAATTTCTATATCCAGGGAGAGGTTGTCAGCGATGGTAGATCCCAGGTAAGTGAACTGACGGACGACCACGAGTTCATGATCATCAATATGAATGACTGGCGGTGCATCAGTATTCTGACCCAGAACATTGGTCTTTTTCAGGGTGATAGTCAGCCCAAAATCCTTGCAGGCCTTGGAGAAGCGGTCCATTAGTATCTGAAGTTCATGCTGGGTGTCCGTCATAATTGCTGCATCATCTGCAAACAGCGTGTCTCTGATAAGAGTCTCACGTGTCCTTGTCTTAGCTCTAAGACGGGCAAGGTTGAAGAGCCTGCCATCTGTTCTAGTACGCAGGTAGAGCCTCTCTGTCACAGTGCCAAAGGCATGCTTTAGGAGCAGGGAGAAAAAAATCCCGAAGAGTGTCGGAGCAAGAACACAGCCTTGTTTAACACCGCTATAGATGATGAAGGGCTCGGAGAGGCTGCCGTTAAACTGTACAATACCCCTCATGTCACTGTGAAAAGATTCGATCATGCTCTGCAGCTTTGGGGGGCAGCCAGTCTTTGAAAGAATCTGAAAGAGGCCCTCTCTGCTAACTAGATCGAACGCCTTAGTGAGGTCAATGAAAGCAATATACAGAGGCATCTGCTGTTCTCTGCACTTCTCCTGAAGTTGACAAAGGGAGAAGATCATATCTATGGTAGATCTTTCAGCTCGGAAGCCACACTGTGACTCTGGGTAAATGCGTTCTGCCAGCTTCTGTAGGCGGGTCAACAGGACCCGAGCAAAGACTTTGCCGACAATGCTGAGAAGGGAAATGCCTCTATAGTTGTTACAGTTGCATCTCTCACCCTTGTTCTTATAGAGGGTGACAGTCTTGGCGTCCCTCATGTCCTGTGGTACAGCTCCTTCTTGCCAACATTGGCAGAGAACTTCATATAGTGGAAGCAGTAGGGTATTCCTGCAATGTTTGATCAAATTGAGTGGAATCCCGTCACTGCCTGGGGCTTTTCTTAGGGCCAAGTTGCTAATGGCCTTACTAAGCTCCTCAATCGTTGGCTCTCCATCAAGTTCTTCCATAGTCGGCAGACATTCGACAGCCGTAAGGGCTGAGGGGGACACAGTGTTTTTTCTGGAGTAGAGGTTGGAGTAATATTCCACCCATCTGTCCATCTGCTGACCTTTGTCTGTGATAACTTCCCCAGTGATAGATTTAAGGGGAGCTGTCTTGTTCTGGACTGGTCCGCACGCACTCTTAATGCCATCGTACATCCCCCTAATATTACCCATATCGGCAGCCAACTGAATGTCTTCGCTGAGCTGAATCCAGTACTCATTGGCACAACACCTGGCAATTTGCTGAGCCTTGCCCCTGGCAGCCCTGAGCATCTGCAGGTTCCTAGCTGTAGGTGACCTTTTGTACTTGGCAAGGGCAGCACGCTTGACTTCAATGACAGTTGTCATCTCAGTTGACTTGGTCTCAAACTAGTCTTGTGACTTTGATGTCTTCTTCCCAAAGACAGTCATTGCTGTGAAGTAGATGGTATCCCACAGAGTCCTCCACTTTTCCGTGGCGGAGTCCCCGGGTTGCAAGTTACCCAGCTCTCTCTCAAAAGTCACTGCAAACTGTTCCACGAGGTCTGGTTGGGACATTTTGCTGACGTCAATGCAGGGGGTTCCCTTGATTCTTAGTGCGATAAAACTTCTTTGGGTGCAGCCTGATTTTACAGCACACCAGAGAATGGTCTGTATCGCAGTCGGCGCTATGGTAAGAGTGCGTATGAAGGACATTCTTGATGGCGACGCGCCTCACCACAATGAGGTCCAATTGGTGACAGTGCTTTGAGCGTGGATGTCTCCAGGAAAGCTTGTGTTGGGGCTTGGTCTTGAAAAAGGAATTAGTGATACAAATGAACATAACTCGAGCAATCGTTCTCCATTCTCATTCATTTTTCCCACGCCGAATCGCCCAAGGCAGGATGGCCACGAATCATGGTCAGCGCCCACTCTGGCATTAAAATCGCCCAAAAGAATAAGTTGTTCTTTGTTTGGCGTGCTATTGATGGTGAATGTGAGGTTCGCGTAGAACTCGTCTTTTGCGTCTGACACAGCCGACAGTGTTGGGGCGTAGACGCTGACAAGGGTAATGGGACCTTCGGTGGTGTTGAGTCGGAGAGTCTGAGGGCGCTCTGAGTTATTGCTACCTAATTCTACCGAGCTCAGCAGGCTATTCCTCACTGCAAAGCCTACTCCATGTTCTCTGGGCTCATCAGAGCCCCTTCCTTGCCAGTAGAACGTATAGTCTTTCTCCTTCAGTGTGCCTGAGTCTGCCAGCCGCGTTTCCTGGTGGGCGGCGATGTCTACATGCAGTCTCTTGAGCTCATTGTTTTTCACAGCTGTCTTTTTGAAATCACTGATGTCCCGAATGTTTTCAGACAGGCCAGTCATCATAGTCCGGACGTTCCAACACCCAGCTTTAAAACTAATCATTTTTGTTGCGTTCTTTTGTTGCCTGGTGCAGTGGTTTCAGTCTGCTGTTCCTAATCCCCATGCACCCAATGAGGATAGCAGACCGTGGTGGGATAGCACCTTACTGGCTGGGGGCTGCCCAGCTTAAGGCGGGCAGTAGCTGTCCAATGAGATCTGAAGATACCTCCCACCGTCAGGAGCAACCCCTGGTGTCACGCTCTACGCCAATCGGGCGATGACTTATAACCGGTAACTGTTACTCCCCGTGTTGTGCCAACGCCAGATGCGAAGCTGGAGTGCCCTCGACCGGTTGTAGGTGCAGATTAGGATGCAAGCCTGGGCAGCGTAATATGGAGGGCAAGCTGTTGTCCGTGTAGCATGTCCCCCCTCTCCACGACGCTGATGGGCCCAAAGGAGCAGCAAAGCCGCTACAATTTGGCACCAGCGCCATTGCAGGAGCTGCCAGAATGAGGTTATAAATAACGATGAACCGTCTTAGGGGCTTCAACTCCGGATTTTTCCTCGAGGTTTACTCCTGAAATCTTTTCCACGACTGGATATAGCTGCAAGGCAGCGGAGGTTTTGAATCAGAGTTTTCCTTCTCCTAGATGGACTGCCTTACCAGGCTAATGAGCTCCACCTACCAGGCTGGTTAGAACTAGGCTTTGCTTATTTCATACTAAAAAAAAAAAAAGTTCAAATTAGACAAAGCGTAGTGTGGACAGGGACCAAATTAGGCTGGATTAAACCTCCTTAATCCAGACTAATTTGCTATTGTAGACATAGCCAGACAGATTCAATTAGGTACAGCTCTGAATTTAGCCCAGGGAATACTTTCAGGCCCTTTCTTTCCCTGATGTGGGCCACTTTTCCCATATAGTAGAAGGCTGACATTTTATTGCTAAGCTCCTCAATCATTTCTGAAGTGACTAGGCTTAAAAATCTAGAAACACATGCCAGGATCCAAGGTTAAGACCTAATGGAAATGCAAACTATGAATTAGAAAAGTTATTCCTGTAGTCAGCAAACCCATAGTTATTTATTGTAACAGCTGTAGGTGTAATAAATTATTCCAATTATATATAAAGCTAACAAGGCAATTTAGCATCTTGTTCTCTATATTGCAGTTTGAGTTGAGGCTTTGCTGTTGCATATGCAGAGCTAGTTATCTCAGTCTTGACACAGTGAGCAGTGCTATTTCTATTGTTTAATGGCAAAGTGAGGGAAAGCTTAAGAAATTTTTATGAGACATTTTTGCCCTTCCACCATTTCTCACATCTTGAGGGGGGCCTATATTTCTCATTGTGGGTTTGTCTACAGTATGGGCTTAAGTTGACTTAAACAAAGGCCAGTCTATATTTAGAAATTATTAAGTTGACTTAAGCATTAGCTTAAGTCAACTTAATAACTCTTACTAGTTAACTCAACTTAATTTTTCGGCAATTTTATTAAGTCGACTTAAGCTAATATAGCCTGGGAGTTGGCTTAAGTGGACTTAATTGGCCTCCTAGCTATCTGAAACATGGTGATGAGGGCAGGAGAGAAAGCACAACACAGTTGGGAGTGTTTCCAGCTGTGTGCAACACATCAAAACCTTCCATGTCTTAGCTCCAGCCCCGCAGCACTGCATCCTAGCACTATAGCCCACATCGCCTTCCTCTGACCTGACCCCTTTTCTCTCCCCTTCTCCAGCCCGACCTCATGTGTCTCCCTTTGCTTTTCTCCAGCCCGGCCCGGCATGTCTCTCCCCTTCTCAGCCCGACCCCCCTGATATTATTGTAAAACAAACAAGGAGTCCTGTAACACTTTTTAGACTAACAAAATTATTTATTGCATGAGCTTTCATGGGAGAAAATCCCACTTCATCAGACAGTTTGAAGATGGGGGAACATATAGAAAAGGAGGAAAATTAATACAGGGAAGTGTAAGACATAGGTTCAGGTCACACTGTAACAGCAAATCAAAGCAGTTGTTAAGATTCAAACACTGGGAAACAGCACAGAAAGAAAGAAAATTTGCTATTTTTTTTAGATTAGATTGTGTGAAAGCAGGATTAAATCATGGCTATGGATTTTTTGCCCATTATAGCAGGTGATTTGACTTCACCTTCCTCTATGTGTTGTTTCCCAGTGGTTGACTCTTAACAACTACTGCACCCTGCCCCTGCACTGGCAGTTGCCCTGTGGCACCTGGTCCAGAGTGTAAGGAGTCTGGGCAATGCATGGAAGGTGTGGAGTGCTGTGCTGGCACATTGCTGGGCCACGTTGGGCTCCCTGATGTCACACACAGTATGAAGGGCCCAGCTACCCACAATGCACCACTCCTAGGGCAACTTAGCTTCTGCCAGTGTGGACATGGGAAGTCTTCTGGCATTTTGAGTGTGGACACTCTAAGCTGACTTAATAAAGTCTACTTTAAAATGGCTTAAAGTAGACTTTATTAAGCCAGCTTAACCAAGCCCTATAGTGTAGGAATAGCCCATGTGTGTTGCTTATTTATTGTGCTCCGTGGTAGGTTTGTCCATAAGTGCAGCAACCAATATATTGGCAGTCAGAATAACAGTTCTTCTTCGAGCAGCTGCTCACATGCATTCCCCTGAGGTGCGCATGCACCGATGTACCTAGCTGCTGGAAAGCTTTTGCCCTTAGTCTGACCTCCCAGGGGCAGCAGTGGCACCCCCTCACATGGCCAGCGACCGCCCCTTCCTAGCCACTGCTGCTCCGCCTCTCCCATCAGTTCCTTCTTTCTGCCATTGGTATTGGTTGCCGGTTTGCTGTGCTCCACGTGCTTGCCTTTTCTGCTTCTCCATGTCTTGCTCTGCATTAATAGTAGTAGTTAGTTAGTATTTAGTAGTTTCTAGTTAATTAGTTAGTTAGTAAAAACAATAAAAGAAAAACTTAAAAAAAAACCAAAAACAAAACAAGGATCGGGGATGCCTCACTCGCCCTGCTTCAAGCCGTGCACGGCCTGCGGTAGGGTGTTCTCCGCGAGTGACCCCCACAACCAATGCCTGCGGTGCCTAGGGGAGGCACACTGCATGGACAAGTGTAAGCTCTGCAGAGCCTTTAAGCCACGCACAAAAAAGGAGCAGGATGCTAGGCTGAAAGCCCTGCTTATGGAAGCCGCAATAGCCCCGGCTCCAGACTCCAAGAAAGGGCCCCAAGGGGGAACCCCTCCCGCGCACCCAGACCAGCCGGCACCGTCACCGCAGGCAGACGCCCGTGTGGGTCAGGATCGTAGCAGCCCTGAGCAGGAGGACTCTCCCTTGACCCTGGGCGGCCTGAGAGCGGAGCCATTTCCCACTCCCTCTACACCAGAGGCTTATGAGGCAGCAAGGGCCCTGGAGGCCTTGCCCTTACTCCCACCCCCACCAGAGACATGACCCTGGCTACCCTCTTTGGGGAAACCGCCTCTGCTCTCCCCTGAGTGGGACCGCCCACAGGCGGAATGCCCTGCCGCCCCCCCCCATGGAACCATTGGCACAGCAAGGGCAGCGCCATAGGTGCTCAGCACACGAGGGCCACCCAGAGGCCAGGTCTAGCCCATTGTCCTCATCACCGGGGCACGCCCCGCGGCAGGGCAGATCATCAGGGCGGCACCGGAGCTCACCTGGAGGGAGGAAAAGACAACGGCCAACCTCTTCCTCCTCGTCATCATCATCATCCTCGGCCCCTCGGCATCACACAAGGCGACAAAAAAGGGCCCGGTACCGACTCCAGGGCCGCTCTCCAGCTTGGCAAAGGGACTGCCAGCGTTTCCCGCGGGGACCCCACTCAGGACAGGAGTCCCTTTCACTCGCCCAGCCAGGGTATGGGGGGCGTTCTGCCTGGCCAGAAAAAGATGTATGGTCATATGGACATGGGGCTTCACCCTCTCTGTGATCTCTGTCACTGGGCCGCCCAGGACCTGCGCCCTCAGCCCAGGGCAGGCGGGGTTGGGATGACCCTCCTGCTGCGCCACCCTAGTTGCCTAGCCAGCAGTTGGTGTCCACGGACGAACTGGTGCCGTGGGAATCAGCCACACCCACTGACGATTTTAAAGCACATCAGGACCTCCTGCATAGACTAGCATCAAATCTCGGTCTGCAGGCAGAGGAGGTGAAAGACAGTTTGGACTCACTCTTTAACGTCTTGTCCTCCTTGTCCCTGCATGAAGGGGTTCAAAAGATTGTGAATGAGGTGTGGCAGATGTCAGCGGCGGCCACCCATAAAGGGGCGGAAAAGAAATACTATGTCCCAGTGGCCCCCTTCCAATATTTATACTCCCACCCAGAGCCCTCCTCGCTGGTGGTGGAGGCGGCCAACCAGAGGGAACGCCAGGGCCAACCAGGGGCGATGCCGCGAAATAAGGACGCCAAAGTGCTTGATGCGTCAGGTAAAAAGCTTTATTCAACAGCCACAATGCAGCTCAAGATTGCAAACCACCAAGCACTGCTGGGGGCGGTATAATTTTAACCTATGGCGCTCCCTGGTACACTTTTCAGACTCTATGCCTCCTGACACACGCGTTGATTTCAACACTGTTCTGGAGGAAGGGTCGCTGGTGGCGAAGGCGACACTGCAGGCTGCCTGGGATGCTGCCGACTCGGCGGGACGCGCAGTCGCCTCAGCCATATGCCTACGCCGGGCGGCCTGGCTCCAGGTTTCGGGGCTTCCCCCACTGGTACAGCAATCGATCCAGGACCTCCCGTTCGAGGGGCCCTCATTGTTTTCCGAGAAGACACATACAAAGTTACAGGGGCTAAAGGACTCTCGCATGATGGTGCGGTCTCTGGGCCTTTGTTCGTCACAGGAGCCCCGTCGCCAAACCAGACAACAGTCATGGGGCCAGCCCTTCCAACCACATCAACCCTTTCACCCCCGCTCCAGGCCCGGCAACAGAGAGAGGGCGAGACCCGCTCGAGGCGGCCAATCTGGCTCCCCATCCAGACTTGTGCAATTGACCAGGCACCCTCCTGGCAGTCAGTGGAGGCGTTTTTGACATAAGGCCTGAGGGTGGCAACCCGCTTCACCCAGCCTGGTCCTCCCCAGTTCCGCCCTTTCACGACCGGCTCTCCTTCTTCTTCTGCGAGTGGGCCTCAGTCACAGCAGACCAATGGGTCCTGCGGACGGTCCTCCATGGATACAATCTGCAGTTCTGTGCAAGGCCCTGCAGACGCCCCCTAGCCCCTCCCTCGGGACCCGCAACACGAGCAGCTCCTCAACGAGGAGGTGGGGAAGCTTCTGAGGCTCGGTGCCATAGAACCGGTGCTGAAGGGGCAGAGAGGGGATGGATTTTACTCCCGCTATTTTCTCATCCCCAAAGCAAAGGGAGGCCTCCGACCCATCTTGGACCTTCGAGACCTAAACAGGTTCCTCAAGAAGCTAAAGTTCTGGATGGTCACCCTCAACCACATTATCCTGTCAGTAGATCCCAGGGATTGGTTTGCCACCCTCAACTTTCAGGATGTCTACTTCCATATTTCAATCATACCCAGTCACAGGAAGTTCCTGAGATTTGTCAGGGGCACCAGACATTTCTGGTTCTCAGTCCTCCCGTTCGGGTTGTCATTGGCCCCAAGAGTTTTCACGAAATGCATGGCGGTGGTGGCGGCCGCCCTGTAAAGGAGAGGGGTCCAGGTCTTTCCTTACCTGGACGACTGGTTTCTCAGAGGGAGGACAGAAGGCCGCTTGCAGGCAGCCGTCCGCATGACCCACGCTTTGTGCAACTGCCTGGGCCTGCTAATCAAGGAGCAAAAGTCAGTCTGGTCTCCCACTCAAAGGATAGAGTTTATCGGGGCATCCCTGGATCCAGTCCAAGCCAAGGCTTTCCTGCCGCCAGCCAGGTTCGAGGCCATAGCCAACTCCATCACTGCACTCGAAAGGGACCCAACCACCACAGCCAGCCAATTCATGACACTTCTTGGCCACATGGCGGTGGCCACGCCCGTAGTCCGCCTTGCCCGCCTCCATCTTCGCCCCCTGCAGTTGTGGCTCCACTCGGTCTTTCATCCCAGCAGACATCATTGGGACAGGGTGTCCCGAGGCAGGTTTTGCATCAGTTGGCGTGGTGGAAGAGCCCGGGAAGGGTGATGTAAGGGATCCCCTTTGGCTCGATAACCCCCTCGGTATCGCTGATATCGGACACCTTCAACGTGGGATGGGGGGCTCACCTGAGTTCCAGCCCCAGCACCCAGGGGACCTGGGAGCCGAGGGAGGTCTCCGTCCACATCAACGTGAAAGAGCTGTGGGCAATAAGGCTTGCCTGCACAGTCTTCAAGGACCATCTGCGCGGCCGGTTCATCCACGTCCTCACCGACAACACGACTGCTATGCAGTATGTGAACCACCAAGGGGGCGCCCGCTTCTCAGCCTTATGTCGAGAAGCGACCGGCCTATGGGATTTGGCGATAAGGTGCAGTTTCCACTTAGTGGCCTCTCACCTCCTGGGAGCGAGGAACAGCCAACTGGATCGCCTGAGCAGGTAGTCCTGTTCACAACACGAGTGGTCTCTCCACCCCACGGTGGCGCAATCCATCTTCCACGACTGGGGTCATCCCTGAGTGGACCTTTTCGCAGCCTGCGAGAACAGGAAGTGCCAGCTCCTCCCACAAAGGCATGGAGAGGGGCTCCCTACCAGACGCGCTCCTGCTGAACTGGTCGAGCAGCCTCCTCTACGCCTTCCCCCCCATTTCCACTTCTGCACAGAGTCCTCCTAAAGGCGAAGAGGGACAAGGCAAAGGTCATCCTCATTGCCCCAGCATGGCCCCGCCAGTACTAGTTTCACCTCTTGCTCGAACTATCGGTAGCCCCGCTGCGGGAGCTCCCACTCAGGCCCGACCTGCTGTCACAGGACGAGGGGCGCCTCTTCCACCCAAATCTGGCCTCGCTCCTCCTGACCGCCTGGAAGCTCCCTGGTTGACTACAGAGGAACTGGCCTGCTCGGAAGATGTGAGATGCATCCTCCTGGGTAGCCGGAAGTGATCAACGCGGCATACCTACGAGGCAAAGTGGAAGAGGTTTGTGAACTGGGCCAGACCCAAAGCGGCAGATCCACTGGGTGCACCCATCCAGGTAATCCTGGACTACCTATGCTCCCTGAGCCAGCAGGGCCTGACCTCATCCTCCTTGAGGGTCGAGCTGCCGGCCATCTCCACCTTCCACTGGCCCTTAGAGGGAGGCCGAGTCTTCTCACACCCAATGGCGGTACGCTTCCTCAGAGGACTGGACAGAGTGCTTCCAAGAGCAAAAGCCCCCCCCCCCCCCCCCGTGGGACCTCAACCTGGTCCTCCATATACTCTCCAGCCCACCCTTCGAACCCATGGCCATGTGCCCTCTCACCGTCCTTTCACAGAAGGTAGCCTTCTTGTTGGCCATCACGTCAGGCAGGAGGGTGTCAGAACTCAGGACCCTCTCATCTGAACCACCTTACACAGTGTTCTTCAAGGACAAGCTGTGCCTTCGGCCGCATCCAGCCTTCTCCCAAAGGTGGTGTCAGCCTTCCACTTGAACCAGGACATTTTTCTTCCTGTGTTCTTCCCCAACCCACATGCCTCGGAGGAACAGAGGCGATGGCACTCCCTGGACATTCGTAGGGCCTTGGCGTTTTACATGGCAAGAATGAGGCCCTTCCGCAAATCAACGCAGTTGTTTGTAGCCACAGCGGAAAGGCTCAAGGGCAACCCAGTGACGTCACAGACAATCTCTTCCTGGATTGTTGGCTTCATAAGAGAATGCTACCGAATCGCCGGGACCCCGGTCCCTGGGCCTGTTAAGGCACACTCAACTAGAGCTCAAGGGGCATCAACAGCTTTCTTAGCCTGTATTTCCATCCAGGAGATTTGCTGGGCAGCAACCTGCGCTTTGGTCCACACTTTCACATCCCACTATGCCCTGGTGCAACAAGCGAGAGGTGACACGGCATTTGGTGAAGTGGTCCTCTGCACCAGCAGCTTGTAACTCCGCCCGCCATCCAAGGTAAGGCTCGCTATTCACCTAAGGGGAAATGCATGTGAGCAGCTGCTCAAAGAAGAAAAAGGACAGTTACTTACCTGTAACTTCTGCTCTTCGAGATGCGCTGCTCACATCCATTCCACACCTGCCCCCCATTCCCCGCTTCGGAGTTACTGGAAAGAAGGAACTGAGGGGAGAGGTGGATTAGCAGCAGCTAGGAAGGGGCGGTTGCTGGCCGCACTAGGGGATGGCTGTGAGCAGTGCATCTCGAAGATCAGAACTTACAGGTAAGTAACTGTGCTTTTTATCAAGTACTGGGGAATGCCAAAGTAAGAAAGAACAAAAAGTAAGGTTGCCTTGAAAGTTTGTGGGGTATGAATGTTGCCCTTGGAGCAGGCTGCATCAGGACACAATAGCAGCTGCAAGATCTGAATCAGGAAGGTGTGTCCTTCCCAAATACCAAAAGCCATGTCATAACCAATGTAAGCTCCATACACAATGCCCATCCCTTAGGTCACCATGTCTTGGTTTCTCCCATGGATGTGTGAATTTCTCTCTGCTAATTTTCAGAAATATACTATTGTCCAACACACAAGGATAAAAGTCTTACAAAGGCAAATCACCCCATAAAAAGATTTAAGACCCTTTGACCTTTCTGCTGTCATATCTAGTTATGAGCAGGCTTGGCCTAGGTAGGTTGATGTCATCCAGTTAAGAAGAAGACATATAAAGGCCTAAGGCAGACTTATTCGGTCCATTTGGAAGCTAAGGCAGAGGGAGTGATGTCTGGATCAGTTGATGGTACTGGGAAGGCTTTTTCAGCTAGGTATAGGGTTCAGATTGTTTCTCACACAGGAGCTGGGTTGGAGTTCAGGTGCTGTGAGGAGGATGGGAGAAAAATACTTACTGCTCTCTCCCAGTGGAAAAAGTGGTACAAGGTCTGTGCTGGATGGGAATGTTGACCAAAGTCAGCTCCATGATGTTCAGGGTACTTTGCAGCAATATATTTGGCCCATGCTCAGGAAAGGACTATCTTCTACATCTACAATGATTAACATTTCCTCAATCTTTTTAGCCTGATCTCCTCTATGTCCTCCTGTACAGTATAGGCCATAGACATTCCTCAAAATAATTATTTGCAGTATTGTGCTAACTTTGCAGATACGTGTCAGCACATAAACATCTGAATCTCTCTTTCTTTGTGCACCTGTTGGCTATAGATGTAGGGCTTGAGCTATTTTTTTAAATTTAATTTTAACAGTTATCAAACATCCTTGCAAAATTATTGCAATTAAATCACTTGCTTCTACCAGGTAATTATGAAAATAAACTAAATGAGTCAAGTGCTATCATACTCACTTAATCCCATTGGCTGTGTCTACACTAGAAGGCTCAGTTAAGTCGACTTTAAGTTCACTTAACAAAGTTGACTTAAAAGTTAAGTCAACTTAACAGAGTCTATTTAAAGACTTACATATTTAAAGACTACATCCACACTGGAAGTCTCTGATAAATTCACTTTAGTAAGTCGACTTAACAAAGCCTACAGTGTAGGCAACTCTATCTACGTAACCTTTCTGCCAGGGTAAGCTGGCAGAACAAGGGCTGGGTTCTGTGTCATGGGTTTCCAAGTACTATAGAGCACCAACTGGCTCGAGCCCCCACCCAGTCTTCTTTGAAATCCTGCACTATTCCCTGGGCCCCCCAAAGGGGTAAAGCTTCCCCACTTGCAAGCACAAGTCTGAGTGTGGTATATAGAACTTTTAATAGTAGTAAAACAGTATGTAAAACACAATAGCAGAAATCAGCACCAATCTGGAGAATCAGTACAGAACAAAGTTCCCAACATAATCCCAAACAGCATAGCAGAACATATAAATAGAGCCCTGCACAGATACAAATCTGTGGATCCGTATCCGAACTGCATCCACAAGAAATGGTCTGCAGATATCCGTATTGTATCCATGGATGCAGATATAATGCGAATATCCGAGGATATCTGCATATTTGCAGGGCTCTAGCTCTGTGCAGATAAAAATATGTGGATCCATATCCAATCTGCATCCACAAGAAATGGTCCGCGGATATCCATGTTGTATCCGCGGATGCAGCTTTAATGCGGATATCTGAGGATTTGCAGGGCTCTACATATAAACCCAATAGCAAAACCAGCATTGATCTGGAGAATTAGTGCAAAACAGGGTTCCCAAGAAACCCCAGAGTATGTAGGGACTGTCTTTCACACCAGCTGTTCGCTGGTCCTGCCTGCTGGCCACTCACGCTGTCTGCTCCCACCAGCCACTGGCTCTGCCTGCTGGTCTGCCGGCTGTGCCCACTGATCACTCATGCTTCTGCTCTCACCATCTGCCAGCTCCGCCCACTGGTCGCTCATGCCACCGCCTTCTGGCTCCGCCGCCATCCGCCGCCTCCTCCTGCTGGTCACTCACACCGTCCAGCCTTCCTCTGGCTACTCTCACCATCCGCCAGCTCCACCCTCTGCTCACTCCCTCTGCTGCTCCTCTTCAGTGGTTTCAGCTCTTAAACCTTACACATCTGCCAATAGCTTCTCCCATTAAAAAATACCAACAAAAGAAAGGCTTCACAGAAAGCCTGGCCAGATCTATCATTTGACAGTGGGGCCAGGGGATGAGGCATCATCTCAGGCATTAGCTCCAGATTGAGCTAATGCAAACCCCCCCCATCTATTTAATCCTGCTTTCACACAATCTAATTTGCATATTAAGTTAGTGGGACATCAAGACTTCAGAGAGAAACAGTTGAATTGGAATTAATATGCAAATTAGATTGTGTGAAAACGGAATTAAATCTAGATTGTGGGTTCTTTTCCCATTACAACAGATAATTTGACTTCAGCCCTCCCAGGTTTTGAACCTTAGCAACTGCTCTGATTTGCTGTTACTGTAGGACCTGATCCCATGTTTTACACTCTGTTGCATTTATTTTCATTCCATTCTGTAAGTTTCCCCATCTTCGAAGCATCTGATGAAGTGGGATTCTCTCCCACAAAAGCTCATGTGCAAAATAGTCTTTAAGTGCCACAGGACTCCTTGTTTGTTTGGGTTTTTTTTGTTTGTTTTTTGTTTGTTTGTTTGTTTGTTTATTTTTTGCTGGACTAGACTAACATGGCTGCCCATTTGGAACCTGGCAAGTATGTGGAGAAGCCTCTGATAGTGCTGATCCTGGATGTTTATTGAGACATGATATTCCAAATTTGCAGTAAGGTTTAATGTTCAAGGTCATCTACAGATATATTAGGTACATTAAAAAGACTATAATTAACTGGAATATATCATACTCAGTAAGCCTGGTGAGCTAAGCAGTCATTCAAAAAACTCTATAAAGGAATGGCTTTATTGCCTCACCAGGGAGTTAGTGGCCTTTTGGTCCAAGTGGCAGCACCTCTCCCAGAATGAGGTGTTCATGATGTGCACCCCTTTGTCTAAATAATAAATTTTCATAATCTTCCATAAACAGCTTTCATCTAATTACCTCTCTAGTTGTTATCATATATGCTAATTACCTACACTAGGTTATTACTTTTGACTACATTCCATTCTTACCATCATTGTGGCCATCAAAGCAACATCTGGTGATAGGAGAGGCAATGAAAAAGGTGTACCCCAAAACAGTCAGGGATAGCTGTTGTTTCCATCACCATCATCTATGTGCAGCTGCAAGCATACATGTTGTATATTTTGGCTTAAGCACCATTGTATGCAGAAACTGAGACATCTGCATGGTTACTTGGTAGGCCTATTCATCTGGGCCAGCTGGACAATGTCATACTACAGGGGTCAGCTAGTTAAGGAACTGAAGCTACATTAGGCATGTAGGACAGCAGTCAGGCCACCCAAATTGCATGGAGCCTCCCACAGTAGGACTTAGCTGCTCATTGTTTCTAAAATGAATTTTCATTAATATGAGCCCAATTTCAGCTTGTCTGAATGATGGTCTAATGTTTATACCTAACTGCTCAGGGCAATTGCACCTGTATTTCTGCCTAGTGGTCCACCAACGACACCAACTCAAAACTACAAGCTCCTCAGCAGCCACGCTCCCTCCTGACCAGAGTTTTCCAGGCTGCATCCTTCCCTGTGATATGCTGAGCAAGCCAACATCTGCATTTTGCTTTCTCCTCAAAGACCTTGAATAGCTGTTATTGTCAGTCATCATAGGTTGTCACACAGCTCTTCATAAGTACGTACATTTATTGTTAAGGTGCAAATGCAACCTGCAAGGATGGGCTTGAATTCATTTACTTGCCGGTCTCCAGTGCTTAACAAAGATAAACCCCTGCAGAAAGCAGCTGGAGGGCCAGGATCCAGTCTGTCAAGGGATCCACAGTGAAAACTGTTCAGAGTTCCCATCCCACATTAAACTACTACTCAGCATTAACATAACAATGAACTTTATTAACTAACTTAACAAATCTTATCCTAAGAAACCAAAATGAATTTAAATGAAACAGTAAGAAACCCAAAAGTCCCAAAGTTCAGGTGGAGTCACCATTATCTCAATTGCACTCTTTAAGTCCTTGAGGCTTGAATGGAAAGTAGCAGCAATCCTTTTCTTCTCTGGCTGCAGGAATCTTCAACTGGAATCTATGCAGTCCTTCCCTTCCTCTCCTCAACCAGCACCACACAATCAGGTCACTGGCCATCCAGCTCTCAGTTCCACAACAGAAAACTCCCCTGCAAAACCGTCCCAAGCAGGGAGAAAACATCCTGCAGTCCGCTCTGGACTCAGCTCCTCTCCATCAACCACAGAGCACGTGGACTCTGCAGCTTTCTATGGTTGCTCCTTTCTAGGCTCCCCCTTTCAGGCTTCTCTCAGGCGTCTGACTCCAGAACAACAATAAAACTTGTGGAGCATGCTTAATGTGCTACCACACCATCTTCCCAGAAAGTTCTGGTTTATGGGCTGCAAAATCTGCCCAGCAAAGTAACCCAGCCATAAGGGATCCCTGAAAGAGATTGCTTCTTCTTAGGCACATGGGTTACACAAACATTACAAAGAAAATATATCAAAAGAATAAATGTTCCTAGATGCATGTGCTGACAACTGACCAGAGATCTCCCATCACTCTCACTGGGCCTCTGTAGTCCAAAGAAGGATGTGAATTAGCCTAAGTTTAAACAATTTATTCCAAAGTCCTTTCTTTTTCTGCTGGCCTCTGGTGTGTCCAGTTTGAACTAATGTATGTGAGCATTTGCAGGAGGTGGGGGTTTTACAGCCTTGTTGCATTTTCCTAATTACCTCCACACTGGTCTTAATTCCTGAAAGAGCTCTCATCATTCACCACCATGTAACTGCACATAGTCCATGGCCTGCAATGATAAATGAACTCAACATTTTAAAACACCCAAAGATGTTGCAGGAAATTGCCATATCTGTCTCACCAGTGTTTCCAGGTTTCCCAATGCCTGATAAACAAGAAAGACCTGAAGTTGCTCATGTGGACCTATTATTGCCCTATATCTGTACTCTTGATATGCACCACACCACTTCTGTAATTTGCAAATGCCCTGGATTGATGCTCAAGGTTTAGGAGAGCAAGTAATGGCATCAAGTAACTTTGAATGAGAGAGTCATGTTATAATGCTCTTTCTATGGCATTAGCTAATAAAAACTTGACATTTGTGGGGCATGAGAGATTTCAGATAGAGGCTTAAATACAAGGTGTCACAACTCAACTTTCATTTTCTCAGTCTATCTGGTTCATTTGTACAAAGCAGAAGTTCATCTAAGAAAGCTTGGGGAACTCTTACAATATATTTCTCATGAAAGCTTTTACATGTACAGGCAATTGGTAATGACTCCCTCAAATATCAGGCTAGTTTAGTAAATGTCAACTGTCGGTGGATTACACATGCAAACAGTAGCAATGTCACAGTCCATCAGCCATTTTTTGGTTTCTTCAGCTGCCTTTTCCATTGCTTTTACTCACTCATATATAAAAGAAGTCCTTTGCATCAAAATTCTGTACATTAATGGCTACTAAGAGATGCCGCTATATCCATTTCCTGTGTTCCCTGTTTGCATATCTCTGTCCTAGTGTGAGAATTGGTTTTTCATTTCAAAACTTAGAAAATTGCCATCATATTTATTCTCCTTCAGTGATTTCGATATTGAATCTGCTTAGAGTGTTTTTCAATCCTAGATATGTTTACCTGCCACTAGGGCAAGCTCAGCTTGAAAACAGAGCTACAGGCCTCTTTTTGCTCTGACTTACCCCAGTGGCAAATACTGTATTTTGTGAAATTGTATCAGTGTAAAACTGAAGAGAGATTAGAATCCAACTTATTTTCTGCTTCATACATCTTAAGCAATAATAAAGCATGTGGAATCAGAAATAAGGGTCAGATGGACTTCCATGTATACACCCACTACCATCATTAGCATAACAGTGAGCTTTGTGGACTTTGGCTATGTCCACACATACAATGTTATTTCAAAATAAGTTATTTCAAAATGAGTTATTTTGAAATAAAGTCCTTATTTCAAAATAAGTTAATTTGAATTAAGAAAATGTTAATTCGAATTAAGGGAAAGCCTGCTATCAAAATGGCTGTTATTTCAAAATGGTTATTTTGCAATAAGGCTGTTTGGACATGTTGTTTTGAAACACCACCATTGTTTCGAAACACCATGTCCAAACGGCCTTATTTCGAAATAACCATTTTGAAATAACAGCCGTTTTTAAATGAATAGGGTTTAAGCTGTTTTGAAATGACGGTTCTTATTTTGAAATGACAGAGCCCGTCATTTTGAAATAAGAAAAACGTCATGTGGACCTAATCTTTTTTATTTCAAAATAACCAGTGTTATTTCAAAATAAAAGAGACGTGTGGACATACCCTTGGACTTGTAACCTGGTGAAATGACTTAGCAGGTTTTTGTGGAAATAACGTTTGTATATCAAAATGGTCTGTCTTCCGAGGACACTGCTTATAAACAAAATAAGACTGAGTCAAGAAAGGCAGAAGGAACAGAAAACATCTCAGTTTAGGGCTTCAGTCCACTGCTGTGACCCCTGGGCACTGGAGCTCATTGTTCCCTTAGCATTCTCCCACTCTGTCTGCTAACCAGCCCCTTATAGCCTCTTGTTGAGCCCCGGGGCAAAGGGAGGAAGAAGCTGAGGTTAACCCCTTCTTTACCACAGAGCCAGTGACACTCCTGCACTCTTTCAGTTGCTCCTAAAATAGCAATTGAACTGGTGGTCCATGAAATGGAATGAAACTCTGTTATTCCTGTAAGCCATGGGTACATGTTGTAGTTCTCTGTGCCCCTTCAGTGGCTGAATCTTGGGAATTTATATGCCCACCACTAGCTTTGAGGTAACTCAGATATAGGCACTTAAAGATTATGTTTTCAAATCCAGAAGTCCCACATTCGATCCCAAATGCAAACAATCCATTCAAGGGGCCTCATGTTACACTTCCAGAGCAATATTGCTTCTGCTGTGCAGACAGTATGAAAAGATGAAAGGGATTGGAGGTTTCTTGATAAAATAAGAAAATCTTTCTCAGAACAAAGCTAAACCCCTGTTGAACTAGACTTCTATTAAAACACATGGACTATGGTATAGTAACCTTAGGGAAGAAGAGGTTAACAACCTGGGTAGTGAGTCCCAGCAGAGCCAATAGGAAAAAAAAATGTGTCCTTTTAAAAATCCTGAGGTTTCGGCTCCTGGTTCAAAAATATCCCACCACAGTCACCATCTCAAGGCTGTTTCCCCACTCTGGCACTCTGAGTGCAGAAGGTAGGCCCTGCAACAGGCCTTAAAACCCACTGGTCCTAAAGCCTTGTCTTAAAACTCTCCAAGGCTATCAATTCCCTGGCCTTGGAGTGGTATTGCTGCCATCACCCATATGCAAAAACCTCTTGAGAACCCAGGCAGGGGCACTTAGGAATTCCTTTCTGTGACATACCCTCAATTGCTTTTTTATTTCTTTCCTCAGGGTAGCAATTGAACCCCAGCTGTGATCTCAGTTGGAAATGGGACAGAATCCCCTTTAGTAGTTGGCTGTCCAATCTGAGGCACATCTTGCCTTTTAGGACACAGAACCAGAGCTTATTTTAAAAGGATAAATTCTTTAATTAAGAACAGATAAAAAACACAGAGTTGCTTCTCTGGGATTTAAGTTAGGTAGTTACAGGATAGTGGGAAGGGGGTACATGCACGCAGCATAGGAAAATCCAAAAACAAGGAAATACCCTGACTGCTGCTGGCTAGACATTCTCTATTCTATTCACACACGGGCAGTTACAGACTTAAGCCTATCTTGGGCATGGATGTTGCTGGATCCTCCAGGCCTCTCTCTGGTGTCATCCTGAGCTTCCGAGAGCTTGGCTGCTACCAAACAGGAACAGGCAGGGCTGCTGCTCCTATTCAAAAACCTGTATGTTGTTTCTATTGGCTCTCCTGGGACTCACTGACCAGGTTTTTAACCCCTTCCTCCCTAAGGTTACTATACACAGAGTCAGTGCTACTCTTCCTGTAGAAGAAGTGGCCAGGTACAGAGAGGAACACAATACTGCCCATTTGAAAAGGTGTCCACGGTGCTTCCCATGGTAACCTGCAGTTCTAGGAGGAAATCTGACCCAGTTTATTAGAATGCTTCCTGATGTTTCTACTGCTGTTGTTTCCTGATGTTTTCTACTACTGACATACCCCTTCAGATGTCACCTGTCCCAGGGCTGTACATTAAAATCTACAGAAAACATAAACTCCTTCGTGTATCAAGCTGTACCTTTTGGAGCCTAGAACAGTCACCCTTTAATTTTCTAAGACTGTTCCTAGATTAGATCAACACAATGGAGTACAATTAAAAGGTTGTTACTGGAAACAAAAATATTATTTTGAAGGATTCAGATAATGTTTTGCCATAACAAAGAAACAAGAGATCAAAGGAGAACAGAAGCATCATGGTCATGGAAAACCCCACATAGTTGAGATGTGGGAAATAATAAAATGCAAACACCTCAAAATTTTACAGGATTTTTATTTTATTATGGAACCAAAAAAGAAAAAAAAAGATTTTCAGAAAATATGTCCAAAAGCTCAAAGATATTTAGGTACCTATTTCAATGGGAGTTAGGCACTTTAACACTTTTGAGAATCTGGGCCTGTTTCACTAAACCACATGCATTTATTTAGTTAATAAAGACCTTTTTTAAAGAAAATGGTCTGGCAAAACAGGTCCAATTCAAAATCAAAATTGAGCATGTTTTTAAACATTCCACCCCCCCCCCAACTCCAGACAATCAAAAATTTATGTTGTCAGTGTGCTCATTTTATCGAAGTTGGCAATAGTCAATATTGGTGAGCACAAGCTAGATGATTTTAATGATCATTTTCAACCTTAACTTATGCAGAACTATGAAAGTGAACATTGGGGATGAGCGATCCTGTTGGAAAAATTCAGGATAAACTAAATATGTGAATTTTCCCAAGGTCTAGATTGCAGCTTTAATAGATGAACAAATATAACAGTTGCCAGTGTGGTTTTATTTTCTATACTTCGCTAACCCTTAACTGGGGACAACATGCAGTTTGGTATCATTGGATATATTTAGAAAGTCAAGAGACCTGAAAAATGTTCTTTCAATATTAGTGCATCTGTTTATTCTTTCCACTTTGCCTACTATGGTTTGTTTGTTTTTGTTTTTGTTTTTTTTCATTTCAGCTTTCTTATAGCAGAAGCAGACCCACTGACGACAATCTCTCATGTCTTGTTAAACTCCCCAAGCATAATGCATGTAGTTTCTAAATTATTCCCCTCTTTCACCTTCCTTCATTGTATTTTCTATAGAGGAAGAAACTCTGCAGGGAATGTTGAACAAGGCAGGAGATTGATAGGGATGTAACCCAAGGAGTATTCATAGAATCATACACTATTAGGGCTGGAGGGGACCTTATGAGGTCATCTAATCAACTCACCTGCTAAAAGCAGGACCACTCCCCCTAAATCATCCCAGCCAGTATTTTGTCAAGCCAGGTCTTAAAAGTTTCTGAAGATGGAGATTCCCCCACCACCCTAGACAATCCATTCTAGTGCTTCACCTTCCTCCGAGGCAGAAAGATTTTCTTAATATCCAACCTAGTGTACAAAGGGCAGGGAGTATAACTTGACTGTGCTTCATTCCAGAGAGGTAGCTGCAGAGGTGGGCTTAAGCTATCAGGGGCCCTAGGCGAAGGCTCATTGTGTGGCCCACTATAGGCTCCCCACAACCAGCCCCTAACTGGCGACCCCATCCCCCTGGTGCCCTACCTCCCCTGTGGCCCCAGCCTCCCCAATGACTTATCCCTCTGAGGCAAATGTGGCTTTTGGGGTAGGCAGGGATGGGGCCCCTTACTACTCAGAGCCCTAGGCAGATGCCTGCTTCATCTACCCCCCAAAAGTTGCTTCTGCTAGCTATGTTAGTCTATTTCAGCAAAACAAACAAGGAGTCCTGTGGCACTTTTTAAAGACTTAAGAGGGTTATTTCTTTCATGGGCATAATCCTACTTCATCAGATGCATGAAATGGATAAAAATAGCATGTTAGGTGTAAATATATAGATGCAGAGATGAGTAGGTCACAATGTTAATTCAAGCCATTTGGATTGGTAAGAACTGTCTGATGAGATTCTGTAAGAGGACAGCTGGGTGCTTTGGGAGCAAGTGAGCACAGGCTGCTTGAACAGCAAAGTGATTAGAAAGAGAGTGCAGGGCTCTAAGGCTATGTCTACACTGGCAATTCAGGTCACATTGAGGAGGCATAATTCAAACTAAATTAGTTAATTAGTTAAATTAGTAAATTCAAACCAAATTATGAAATTTCTTAATCTGACTTAATGAAAGTTTAATTCAGATTAATAAGAACCACCTGTTAGTTCAAGCTAAGCCTTAATTTGACTCCTAAGGTCGAACTAAAGATGGTATAGACATGGACTAACCCTTAATTTGACATTATTACAGTTGAATTAAGGGCAGTTAGGTCTAATTAACAAAGAGGACTAAGTCGATTTAACTTTAAGTCAACTTAGTCCACTTTGTGAATTCGACTTAAGAAGGTCGAGTTTAGTTTGAATTAACATCAAACTTGTTAGTTCAAATTAATAAAGTTCACCTAACTTTTTCTAGTGTAGATGTAGCCTAAGTGACTAAATGGTGACTATGGCACTGCAAGAAAGCTTTGTCTGTGGTTTGTGCATATGTACTTTTAGGCATAAAAAATACTTTTCAGGCTCAGTCAAGACAGTGGTATGTGTCTGAGACTGAACCAGAACTAGCATCTGGCTTCAGAGTTCATGGTGCAGAAATCTCAAGAGCTGGCCTCCAAATGGCTAGTTTTAGAAAGAGAAGTAACAAATACAATGTCTCTCATTGCAAAGGAATTCCCTTGAACAAGAAATATGGAATACCACCTGGCTGGCCATCTCACTTTCTGCTCTCAGAGCCTGATTCTGCTCTCACTTACACTAGTGTTGTCCTGATTTCACTAGAATTACGTCTGTTTTACCGTAGCGCAAGAGTCAGGTGACTCAAGGTACCCAGTTCTATAATTGTAGCATGTGATCAATCTTCTTTGGGAATCATGACTAGAGCTGTCCTCAAGCTGTATAAAGTGTGCCTAGATAAAGAATATCTGGTCCTCTAAAGTGTGTGTAGTAAACATCTTGAATAATCAAAATGATCAGATCTGCTGTTCTCACAAGATCTCTACAAATATAAACTGCATCCAAACCGGATCTAGAAAATAGTCTGCTTCCCATTTTTTCCCCTCTTCTAGTCTCAAATAAAAACCATGTACAAAGTGTTATATCTAGGTGTTTGATTAGTCTAATGTTAATAATTTTTTAAGCATAGTGGATTCCTCGGCAACATGAAGATGGAAAGGAATGGCAGATGCCAGAGAAGTATGGCAACAGGTGGCATGTAGCCGTATGTTCTGGTCTAACATCATGAAGTGACTGTCATTAAAAAGTCAAGTAACCAGCCTCCTAGGGGTATTAGGAGGACATGATGTAAGACAGATAGGTATCCTGCTCCGGTGCACCCAGCCTTTCCAAGATTCGCAAGAGAATCCTGGTGACACTTAAGGCACCGCTGAGACCAGGAGGTTGTGGGTGGCAGAGTTCTTTTGACGACATTTCACTATGTAAACGTTGTGTTCACTGTGTAACAAAACACTAGGGCTATGTCTACATTAGGCAAAATTAGTTCGAACTTGTTAGTTCAAACAAATGAAAGCCTGATATACACAGGGAAAAAGTTAGTTTGCATTAAGCCTCCTTAATTTGAGCTAATTTGCCAGTGTAGACATAGCCTAGGTGTTTGGAGTAAGATCCTTTTTTAAATTGTGTCCACTGAATTTTTTTTTTTTTTTCTGAGCCTTGGTTTGTAATGTGGTCAGAATGATACAACTGTAAACCCCAAGCTTCTTCATGCTGAGGGTTTGGACACAATGACTTGCAGTGGACAGGAGAAGACTGTGCAAACATTGGATGCTTCTGTAGTGTTATAGTTTGATTTGTACATTTTCAGGTCTCCATTCTAATCCAGCTGGCCCCTAAAGGGCTGAAAATCCTTTCTGATCTTTGGTTTTATCCCCTAGTCCTCACTTGCAGCCTATCTGGTCAGAACTTAGCATGTAGCTGTAAAATGATCATCCAAGTACATCTGAAACAGTAACGTCTATCTGAGAAACTAAAGCTATTGGATGTTATGGTACAGCAAAGGTGACTTTAGGTTTTCTGGGGCTCTAGGCGAAGGCCCACTGTGGGGCCCCCTATAGGAACTAAACTCACATAATAAAAAGCATAGCACTTTTGCTTGCTTTAAGAATTTGGACAGTGAACTGGGCTGCTTTTGTATTGCCTATTCAACAGTCAACTTCTTTTAGCACCTGACGTACCTCTTTTTATTACCCAACTCATCTTGCTCTGAAGCCCCCTTCACTCATCCTTATTCTTTATTATTAATAATCTCTTTCCTGTTGAACTTCACAATACAATCCTGGAAATGAAATAATGTGTCACAACATATCACAATGCCACCTCATCAGAGCAACCACATTTCCCACATATAAAATTTCATGGAACAACCACAAGCACATCAAATTTCACAAAATGTCAACCCGTTTTAGTGAAAAGAATTCTTCCAAGTTAGCAAAAAGCATCCCAGAATGCAAATTCCTCCATATCAACTGTTGTGCAAGGGCTAGCAATGTAACAAAAGCTGCCTCCAGCCCTGAAATAGGGGGAGAGGAAGGGCAAGGCTGAAAGCTGTGACCCCCTCTTCTGGCCACCTAGAGCTGAACATAGGGGACCCCCCCCAGCTGCAGTGAAGTCTTCAAAGTTCCCTAATCTACCTGGCTGGGCAATTCACAAAAGGATTCCCATTTTCTCAAAACTCCACTGTTATAGGGAGGGAGGGGGCTTGTAGGGGTGCAGGCTAAGGGCTAGAATAGATGTAACCTGCTGGGGTGAGGGGTCCTGAGCCCCCAACTTAGTTTCTGGCTATGGCTGCAGAGGCTGAGCAGTGAGGCTGAAAACCCTCCCTCCAGCACCAGCAGCTATTAAGAAGTCAGGGGTAAGCTCTAGCTCAGTTTTCCTGTTACTGCTTTTGGAATGGCATGCAGTGGGAACTGCAGCCTGGAAGTTAAGACAGATAACAGAGCAGCGCAGCTATGTATCAGAAGCCCTCCTCCTTACATCCTCTGGAGCCCCCCCCCCCCCATGCTCTCCTCTCCCCTGGCCCTGCAGCTTAGTCACCCCAGCTTAGGTGCAGTCGTGACTTTAACATTCCCTGACCTACTAGGCTGGAGGGATATCATAAGAAGGGAAGAGTGGGAACCAGAGGGACGCTTGGAACTGAGGGTGAGGGGTGTGTGCACTATGGGCTGCTAAGGAGAACATATTCATGTGGTGGTTCCCCTAAGTTTCCTGAAACTCCCTCCAGCCCTGAAGAAGCTGGGGGCTGAAACCACCCTCCTCTCCCTCAGCATCTGAAATGGCCATTGCTGCCCAGGAAGGAGAGGGGGAAACGTTTCTTGAATCTTCAAATATGATTTTGCATCTTAGAAAAAAAAAGGCAGAAGCAAGACAATCACTTTTTTTTGCCCATAGGAACCATCTACATTAACACTGCCTCCACTGAAAAAATACATACCAAAACTGGCCCTGCCCTGAAAAGCTCACCTGCCTCAGGCTGCCTGAGTAGTGAGCACCATGCACTGGGTAAGAGCAAGGGATTAGGGGGAGTGAGCAAAGCCTGCATTTCCTCACATCCCCCTGCCCCACAAATACAGACCCCCTCCTCAGGGCAGCTTGGAGGCTGTACCAGGACATGTCCTGCCTTGTGTGGGGGCGGGGGGCAAAGACAGTGTAGGCCCCCAGGCGCCAGAGAGCCTTGGTCCCCCACAACCAGAGTAGAAGAAAAGAACAATTTCAAATGACAACTTTGTGTTCTGAGTCCCTTTACTAGCTGGTCATCAGAGGAAGAGTTGGGCGTGTTTCCATTACTTTAAGCCTCTGCTATAGCAATTGACTGCACTTCACTGGATACTTATTACTTAACGTTTCCAGATGTTACCAGAATTCAGCACCATCACCACACCTGCTCTTTTAGTATTAGCATTCTCTGTAAATCTCTGCCTCCACCCACTTGCCCCTACTGCCAGCCCCAACAGCCCTCCCTGCAGCCCTTGGCTAGCTTCTCCCCTCCACCCACCCCTGGGAATTGCAACATGGAGGGCCAAGGTCTGTCTATGAACTATTTCTATGGCCCCCACCATTATAGTATTTTGGGCACCTCACAGTCCTTAATGCATTTATTCTCACCCAGCCCTCTGAGGCAGGGCAGTGCTTCTGTTCCCACTATAACAGATGGCTGGGGAACTGAGGCACAGAAAGACTAAATGAGTTGCCTAAAGACATGCAAAAGGTAGCACAGATGGAAGTTGAACCCAGGTCTCCAGCTAGCCTGGCTCCCACTGCCAGTCCCCTTCCACACCTGCCAGCAGCCCTGGCTGCCCCCCGTGCCAGTCCCCTTTTGCACCCCCCAGCAGTCATGGCTGCTCCTCAATGCCAGTCCCCTTTCGCACCCCCTAGCAGCCCTGACTGCTCCCCAATGCCAGTCCCCTTCCCTGTCCCCCACATCCACCCTGCAGGTCCAAGGACTGGGGCCCTCAGATTTCCCTGGGACCCCGGGGAAGCGGCAATTGGAGACTTTGGTCTAGGGGTAGGCTCCTGCTGGCTGTGGGGCTGCCTTGCCATTGGTTGTGGCCTGCACAGCAAAGCAGTCCGGGGGGGAGCCCTGATCCACCCCCCCCTCCAGGAAAGTTTGCCACTTGAAATGGGGGTGGGGGGAAGTGGAGCAGGCCAGCACAGAGACTGAGCTCTGCTCTCTCGCCCCACCCCAAGGAAGGAACAGCCGGCCCAGGGGAGGGGCAAGGGTGTGAAGTTCAGCCTCTGGCCTGGCCTGGCCTGCTCCACCCCTGGGCTGGCTGTTCCCCCCGGGGTGGGGTGAGCCAGCACACAGGGAGGACAGGCTGTTTTTAACTTAAAGCAGGGGGCTGAGTGGTCCAGCTCTTCTGCACTCACTGAGGGGGTGGTGGGGCCGTAGGCCACTGCCTGCCTCGCCTACCCCAAAAGCCACCTCTGTGGCACAGCAACACAGCTGAACAGCTGGGCCTTGAGATTGCCATGGCATTTTCAGCTGAGCAAACTTCTTGTGCTGAAAGTACAGATGGATGCTAACCTGAGAGAGGGAGATGTTTAATTTCTCGTCTGCTCCAGGAAAAATCTATCTGTAGCAAGCTAGCAGTGACTGATTTTGAATTACCTTGTAAAAGCTCCCCATATAATTGAGAGCTACCTTTGGCCCCATGCAGAATGCACTGTAGGGGAAGAAGGAGCAACCTTTTGTGCAGACATGCTTGGTACATAGTGTACATTTTACTAAAGCAATCAGCCCTCTCTAGAAACATCAGAAAGGTGCAACTAAAGTGATAGCCAAACTGGCCACTCATTCTAGGTTTGATTTATACTCCCAGAGAGAAATCAGCAAGAGCCTCCCTTAGGAGCTCAGTCTCCAGGATGTGATAAAACTGGGTCAGCTGACTTTCCTTATAAACAGGGGATGTTGATTCAAGATGACTTAAATAACCCTATAGTTTGTTGCTGTTGACAGGAGGGAGTTTTATAGGCTCATAAAAGTGATAGACTAATACAGCACTGGCTAGTGCTACAGTGTGCCACCAAGGGCCCTGTTAAGGGTTCTTTTGACAAGGAAGCTCAAATCTGTCAAATCAAATCATAGGGCTGGAAGGGACCTCATGAGATCATCAAGTCCAACCCCCTAGGAATTGAACCCAGGACTTTCTGCATGTTAAGTAGAAGTGCTAGCCACTACACTATTTGCAGGGCTCAATTCCACCCTGTTGCAAACAGAGCCTGTGTCCTAAAGAGCAAGATTAAAGGCTGAATCCTAAAGCTCCCTGAAGGCATTGTTCACTTCAGGTGGTGCACAACAGCCATAATATTAACTTACCAGTTCTTGGAATGACCCTGTCCTGAGAAGGAATCCTTGGGTGGTGCTCAGCTACTACAGTGTAATCTACATCTCCAGCCCTGCTGAACACTGGCACTGGTATTGTGGCCAAATGAATGGGGATAGGACTGGGGCATCCCTCTTCCCAGGCAATCCCTCACTGCTAGAACAGCCCTTTGGAGGTCTGAGCAGCTGGGCTAAACTACCGCAGGCCTCAAACTGCTCTAGTGTGTGCTGGGTGCAGGTCACCGAACAGCCCTAAGGTTTAAAGCCATCTTTGTGAGTGTTCTTCCTTTTGAATTTTATTCTAAGCTCAACTCAGCTCTGCTGGTAGGAGAATCTGTCCCCATTTATTCAGAGCCAGAGCGCTTACTGTTGCTGTGCTTTTATAGGATGACTAAATATCCTTTACAGAGGGATTTGGGCACCAGTGAATTTGTGCCCCAAATGGCTGAAATTAGAGTTACTTAGGCAATGTTTACCCTACCAAATCAGATTTCAACCCTGCCTACTCTAATTTGAACCCTGTCTACTCTAGGTTTTGCCTAGTCCAAACTGAAAAATGCTTAGTTCTAACTAATTTGCATTTTTAGTACAAACTAGCCCAAAGGAGACAGGCTAGTTCAGATTAAATAAGTTCGAACTAGTGGTTAGTTCAAACTAAGTGCAGTTTTTTAATTCAAACTAACTTTTAGTTCGAACTAGCCACACTTTATTAGTTTGAACTAAAAAAAAGTACTTAATTCAGACTAACTTCTGAACTACTTAATTTGGAGTAACCAAATCCGAACTAAGATTTTAGGTGAAGACATAGCCTTTGAATCATAGAAATTAGAGCTGGAAGGGACCTCCTAAGGTCATGTACTCCAACCCCCTGCTAAAAGCAGCACCACTCCCACTGAATCATCCCAGCCAGGGTTTTATCCAACTAGTTCTTAAAAGTTTCCAAAGATGAAGATTCTACCACCTCCCTAGGCAACCCATTCCAGTGCTTCACCACCCTCCTGGAGAGAAAGCTTTTCCTAATATCCAACCTAGACCTCCCCAGCTGCAGCTTGAAACCATCACTCCTTGTTCTTTCCTCTGTCACCACTTCACCTAAAAGAATATGGGACAGACTCATTCTCAGCTTCTATCTCCCCCATAGCAATCCTGTTGCAGGCGCCTCCAGTGGTGGAAAGTCTGTGCAGGAATTTGTTGGGAACAATTCTATCCGCTTGTGCTCAGGGATGGCCCCAGCCAGCCACATCAGGACTGAAAAAAGCGGCCTTCGCTTGCTTAAAGCATGCATAGCCACAGTGCTGGCAGATGCTTTCCCAAGCAATAGTTCAATTTAGTGAGCTCCTACTGTGATTCAGGGGTGTCGCTGGTGCTGGGCACACAGGGCCCATGCCCTGAATCCCAGCACCAGTGCCCCGGGTCTGGCGGGGCCCCGCCTCTCCCGGTCTCTGGCCTGATCAGGCCAGACATCCGTATCCCAGCCGCCCGCAGCCGCGGCGGCCAATCCAGCCCCATCCCCAGCTGGGGATCTGGGGCCCAGCCACCCACGGCTGCAGCTGCCACTCCTGGCCCCATCCCCAGCCGGGGATCTGGGGCCCAGCCACCCACGGCTGCAGCTGCCACTCCTGGCGCCATCCCCGGCCGGGGGTCTGGGGCCCAGCCACCTGTGGCCGCAGCGGCAGCTTCTGGCCCCATCCCCGGGCAGGGGCGTGGTCCGTGGCCAGGGGGCGTGACCTCTGGGTAGGGGGCAGGGCCTGGGCCAGTGCCCCAGCGTCCTCTCCTGGGGCAGCAATGCTCCTGCTGTGATTTAAGATATCTGGGCTGTGAAATTGTTTCCTGGCTTTTTCCCAGACACCTAGCTCTTCTACCTCTTGTATGCTTTTCAATAGACTCCTGCTAGAAATATTTGGGGAAAAAAAACAAAAAACAAAATTAGAGGTCCCTTAAATATAGCTGTTCCAGAAAAGAATGTCTCTTCTGACTGCAGTCAGGAATTAATGACAGCTTTACATAGTTAAAAATGCACTCCCAATGCTACTTTCCAAGTGATTATTTCTTTTATCTCTATGGATATACTTTATTATTTGGAAAAATTGTAAAAAACCGTGGTTTTATATTCTCTCTCCAAAAAAGCTTGATTTAGAAGATGACTAACTTGCAGACATAAATGCTGTAGGAAAGACTTAAATTGAGCACCTGACCTGAATAATAGTTACTATGGTAGTGAGGCTACTAAGGGCAAGCCTTGTTGTCCTGTAAATGAAATTCTAGTTAAAAGTTATGTTATCTTCCTTTTTCGGTTCTCACTTCCCACATCAAAGTAGTCATCCTACATAAACTCCTGGATGGGAATGTTGCTTCACATCTTTCTTTCCCTTTCCCCGCTGCTTGTTAAGGATTGTGAGGTAATTTCTGTTGCAAAAGACAATGAGTTTAAAGGAAAGGTACCTACACTCTATATGTTAAACCTATAAACAACAAAGAGAGGCATAGGTAATTATATTCACCACATAGTTAGTAATATTTATTTTTCAGGTATTAGTGTAACCAAATAAGGGTCTCTCAGGAGTTGTTAAAATGTAAGTTTTTGCATATTTTTAAGCAGAAAGGATTGTAATTCCCCTCTCCTCCTTGCTCACTCATGGCATCGAGGTGGCAATAAAAGATGATGGTCAACCCAATCTGCTTCTGGGACTCCCTGTTTTGTTTTGTAATAGATGCAATGTCTGTTTTTCCACCAGGTCATCATGAATTTGGCTTTGTAGTCTGATGCTTCACTGAAAAAAATCATGGGGAAAAGCTCCTACTTAAAGCTGGTGTCTAGAGGGTAGAGGAGGCCAACCACGGAGGTTAGGGGCAAAAATAAGAGACTTATTACTGTTATTACAAAGTATGAACATGCGGTTTGACTTTTTGTGCGGGCAGCTATAGTGCAACAGAGTAACCATGTTGCTGTGGTAAGCCTTAGGCCATCTGGGAGTCCATGGTAAAACATCCCTTTGTTTCAATGGCATGGATCTGATCCACTACACTCCTTGATTCATAACATGCGCTGGAGAGAAAGCAGAAGCAGTCCCTCATGAGGTAGAGTTTTTATCAATTGCATGTATGCCCCATGCCCCAGTCAGTTTTGTACAGGAACTTTCTTATAGAAAGCAAATAAATTAAAGACATTAATCAAAAGAATCAAATTAACAGGTGGTGAGGAATTGTTCATTTATATATAATGAGGTAAAATTTATTGTTTCTGGTGCAAGGAAGTTTGGAAGTGTAAAGGCTCTTTCTCTGTCTGGAGCGGGGTGTATGTACATGCACAACTGCGTATACACCATTCCAATGTGTGTTAATAGAAGGAATTATTCATTAGGAGTGACATTCAGCCCACACAAACTCAATGAGTTGGGCATGAATTCATCTCCACAGCCCACAAATGGAGTGGCTGCAACACTGGCTGGAATCGCGGCCCTTCTCACCAGGTATTGGGTATTGGGCACTGAATCCAGGAAGTCGTTCTTCTTCTGGCTCATCAGCAAACATGTTATATATAAAGACCAGTAATGAGACACCCCCTGCCCCATTGGAATATAGTAAGTGCAGCACTCACCTCCTCTCCCCCCAGTGCACACTGACTGAGAGGCTTCAGTGACCTTGTGTCACCTCTTCACACCTGAATTTCACTCTAGTTATGGCAGGGGCTAGGTTGGGGGTGAATGAGCTGTCAGCCCTCTGCACATGCCATGGTTATCACCATCAGCCCTGTTCATGGCTGACGGTCAGAGCCCTTCAGAGCTGCGTGGCCACAGAGCAGCAGCTGGCTCTGGAAGGGGCCTGAAGAAGGCTTTGAAGGCAGCACTGCCCCCAGCAGCAGCACAGAGGTATGGGTGGCATGACCTGAAGAGTTGTCACAGCCTGAAATGTTTTCAAAGGGAGGACCTTGACAAAGAGTTTGAGACCCCCTAAGCTAGGCGACAGTGATCTGGACCTCAACTGGGAGCCATGACCATCCTGCCCTTCTCACACTGCTGAAAGTGAGGTGTGATCCTAGCATGGAGTGTGAGAATCCCTGAAATGGACTGAGTGGAGAATGTGTCTAGGCCACGCTCTCTGGAGGATGTGTATGGTGTACATTCTGAAAATCAGGCATCCGACATCACAAGTCACTTTTGAGAAGCTTGGCCCTGTTGCCTATTTTATTTTGATCTTATTCCATCTTCTATTTTTTCCAACCACTTTCCTTTTCTTTTTCTGTCCAATAATGTAATGGAAGTTGTGAGGCAAACTGCTTTGATTACAGCATGTCATAGTGACTGGTGGACAAAGCACAGAGGAAGCACATGATCATGCATTGGGTAATACACTCCTTTCTGCTCCTCTTTTGATTATTGGTAAAAACTTGAGGGGTGTGTAAACTCCACATAATCATGGTAATTGCAGCCACAGCAAATCATTCCCACCCCTTTGGTCCTAAAACCATTCATTTTAATTGGTTTCTTTGTTAACTGCTGCTGACTAAGTAGATACTTTTGATCCAGACAAGAGTTGTTCCCACTGGAGGCACAGCCTTAAAAACTAGAAACCTGTTGTCTTTGTGCAGAGCTACACTGAGATTTTAAGCTCAACCCTATCTAAGAGTCTCTGCCTCAGGGAAGAATTGCGATGTGGAGTTCTAGTTCTTTCCAAGCTTCCCCTCTTGCTCTTGGGTCAGGGAACGTGGGACACTGAAGCACTCTTTATATGTTACTTACTTCCCCCTGCTGCCTAAAGCTCCACTGGCTAATGAGCTGTACTGCTCCCTCAGTGGCCTTCCATCAGTATGGAAATTACGGCTGCTCCTACTTTGCACCAGGTTGCTTGGGGTGAGAGAGTGGCCTTTGACTCTCTGCAGTATTCAAGCAGAGTTTGGCTTCAACTGTGAATCCTTCCCAGGGTTTCGTTGTTAAGTGGTCTGGTTTTTATTGGCCTGTATCACACATAGAATAAGTTAAAAGCTATGTTTCCTGGAAAGTTGGAAATATAATCTTTCTTTTGTTCAGATACAGGCAAGGTTCCGGTAATGTCCACTTGTCTTGGCATAACATCGGGCACAGGGGGTCCAAAAACTGTGAGAGGTAGCAGCAGAGATCAGTCACAACCTCCATTTTGCCAGAGGTCTTCCTTGAATCAGTGCTGGCTGGGGAAGGGGCATCAGCAAGCCATGTGCTGATCCAGCATGATGCCACAGCCTCCACTAGTGGGGTTACTGTGGAGCCACAGAAAGATTCGAAAGCTTCCAAAGGCTGTGCAAGTGGCAAGAGCAATGTGTGTCCTCCCAAGACTTGCAGTTTATACTCCCTTGCTCCAGCAAGAGTAAACCAAATCCTACCTCAGGACAGTTGATAGAAATGCCAAATTGTCCTCTCTGCTCCCCATGTGCCCTTGCCTGGTTTGGCATGTTGGGACTTGCCAATATTTTGCTTGAGATCAAAGAGCCAACTCCCCAACTCCATTTCTTTTGGTTTCCCCAGACTAATTGTAAGCATAACAACATTTTATCCATCAATTAAAAGGACAGTTTTTTGTACTCCAATCAACAGGTCACACTGTTATACTACACTAAAGTTAAGCCTACACTAACACTTGATGTTGCTCACCAGTGTGACCATTCCACCTTGCCTCCCTACCCAATGATATAAGTTATACTGCCTTAAGTTCTAGTGTGCACAGCACCATGTCGACAAGAGAACTGCTTCCACCAACATAGCTTATGCTACTTACAAAAGCATTTTTTTACGCTGGTGTTAGTGCTCTAGTCTGTTGGCACAGAGCAGAGGTAAGCAAACTATGGCCCATGAGTTGGATGCAGATACCAGCTGCTCCCCTCTCCCAGGCCTGCCCATTCCTCTGCCCCTCGCTAGCCCACCTAAAGACAGACATAGCCAAAACGTTTGCCCAGCCCTGGCATAGAGCATCTTCACCACCACTGCAATGGCACAGCTGTATTAGTATGTTCGTACCAGTAGTAGTAACATTATCTCATCAAAGAGATTTATTTAAAACAATAAATAGTATCATTTACAAGACAGAGTGCAAGAAAGCTAGTTATGAAGTAAGAAAAAAATACAGGCTTGACAATAATGCATACAATATTTTTGTCTTTTACTAGCCTTGTGTTATAATCTTGCTGAAATGTTTTATTAAGACACAGCATGTAATCCCTCATTACAGGCAGACTTCCAGCAGTATGGCTCAGGAGAATAATTTCCTGACCCTACATATTGTCTTTCTAAACATAGCTTGAACTCTTTGGCTTTTGAGTGGTCAGTTAAAGAAAACCAAATTATGTATGCTTGAGATGGCATTTGAGGAATGTGACTGGTTTTCTCCAAATGTGTATTCAGATCTCTTTGCTAGGAAATGAGCTGGTTCAGTCATTGGATTTATTTATATCTCATTTGTTTGTTAGTTCAAAACTACTATTAATCATGAAATGTATGTTGTCAATTATAGAAGAGGGATATCTACTAAAGATATTACCTGTTGAATCACAGCCCTGTTTGAAAAGTATTTTTCAAGCAGGATAGTTTTCAACCTTCTAGACTCATTGTCTGCTGCTAATTCAGAACGAGACTGACTTAGGGTATGTCTACACTTGGGCGCCATCTAATGTTGACACTGAGAAGTCTAAATAATAAATTGTGCAGGGTTCCCCATCAGCAGGCTAGGGATCAGGCCCAGGGTCAGTGGGTGTGTGGCAGGGTGGGGATTAGGTGGGTCCTGCCAACAGTGAGTGTGATGGAGGGCGTGTGGATGTCGGAGGCTTTCATGGTAGGGGGTGGTGGATTCAGGGAGTGAACATGGTTGGGAGATGCTTGATTTGGGGGCCAAGCAAGGCAAAGGGTCAAGAGTGGTGGGAGTGGAGTTTTGCCCTGAGCAGCAGTGATGCCTGCGCCTTCTGTCCCTGTGCACTCATTCTCCCCATCCCACTCACACGCCTTGACAACCCCTCCCCTTCTGTCACCCTCAAGGCATTGTGTCGTGGCACCAAAAATAGACATACATATTTTGAAACAGGTCTTGCTTTATTGTGGTCACATTTCTGGGTTGGCTGATGGGGGAGAGGGAGGACCTGGACATTGCATCTTTTAATGGGTTCCTTTCAAAGCTCTGCCAGCACACAGTAGTGTGGAGGCAACCACATATTACACCTTGACCCCCTTCCTACTTGATCAATGGTGGGTGGGACTGGATACCACAATTTGGTTTGCAGTCTCCAGGACTTGCAGGGGGACCCTTGTGTCAATGCTGTTCTTCCTGGAGCCCAACCAGGCACCACAGCATGTTGGGCAGATCCCACATTTCACAATTCTGGGCCCGTGCCACTCTTCTGTGCTCCATACCAAACTACAATTGCTTGGACAGGGAGAGCTTCCATGTTCTGTGGTCAGTCTCCATCACTGCAGAGTAGTGCAGGAGCTCAGAGATGTCAATTTTCAAAGGGATAGCTGTGTTAGTCTAGTCCAGCAAAAACAAACCAGGAGTCGTGTGGCACTTTAAGAGTCTATGGGTTCTTTTCTCATTACAAAAGGTAATTTGACTTCAGGCTTCCCATGGTTTGAACCTAACAACTGCTCTGATTTGCTGTTACTGTATGACCTGATCCTGTGTTTTACACCCCCCTTGCATTTAGTTTCATTCCATTCTGTAAGTTCACCCATCTTCGAAGCATCTGACGAAGTGGGATTTTCTCCCATGAAAGCTCATGCGAAAAATAAATCTGTTAGTCTTAAAGTGCCACACGACTCCTTGTTTGTTTTTTCAGAGAACATGTGATCCCATGATTTACAGTTCTTCTTTACAAGCATGCTACGGCAGTCAGTGGGCATTTTGCATCCCAAGGTAGATGAATCCCCTCTAATGAGCAAAAAAAAAATTCACATTCTTTGGTGAGCCAATGCAATGCAAAGCATCACATACTTCTCCTTGCCTGCACTCCCCCAATTTCCTGCAGGCCATCCCCACTGTGGATCTCAGAACACTTTGTTATTGAAGTTATATTTAAAATGGCTCTTCTTGTCTTGTGGGTTGCTCACCCCTGTTCTAGGCCAGGAATTCTCAGCCTTTGGTGGGTTGTGACATGGCTGTGGGGGTTCCAAGGTGTACAGGACACACTGAAATGCCCCTGCTGCCAAGGCTCCCCCCGCAACTTTTGGCAATGGGTTGAAGTGGTCCCTGCCACTGAAAGAAACTGCCTGCAAGGGCAGTTCCCTCCTCCCCAAACTACTTTCAGCCAAACACTGCTGCGGAAAGTGCTGGGGGCAGGGTTGTATTAACACCCTTGTGATCCCAGGACTGTAAGATGTTGTGGGGCCCCTGGCCAGTCTGAGGTCAGGAGATTGGGGTCTCTGGCATTTGGGGAGCTATACTTGTATTGGTGTCCCCCAACACTGACCGCACCCTATGGTAGGGGTCTGTGGTCCATGTCCCACTCTCCCCTTTCGCTGGCAGAAACAGCAGCAGCACCCTACAGAGTTGGGGAGAGTCTTTGGGAACATGTCCTGCTCCTTCCCTGCTGTTGGGGCAATGAAGCAGCTGTGCAAGACTCTCTGTGGTTCCCTTCTTACACCCAGGTCTGTTGAGCTGTGGGCAGTGATGCTCCAGCTCTAACATTTCTCTGCAGTTTGCCCTACCCACTGTCCCCTACCCCCTCCAATGCTGTCCTGGCCCCTTCACCTCCTCCGGCACCTCAAGCCTGTTCCCCTCTAGCTCAGTCCACCCCACCCCGTCTCCAGCTCCTTTACAATTCTGGTTCCCAGGAATGCATACCCCACCCTTCAAAGGCAGCTTGGAAAGTGGCGGGGCTTGGGGGAGTCCCAGGCAGCTCAGCTCTCAAAGACCACTCACAACTGGGACCCAAACCCCTGAGTCCTGCACACCCCAGCCTCTACATCCACCATGAAGCCAGAAGGACATCCTCTGCACCCTCCCCCTCCACACCGCCTCTGGTTGGATGGCTTCCTCCTCTCTGCCAGTGACCTGCCTCCACCTGCCCTCCCCTGATCCCCAGCATAGTCTCCCCCGTTGCCTCTGCCCCCACCGTGAGCCCCCCCCCCCCACTGTGTGGCCATCAGCACACAGATCATTCACCTGATGTGTTGCTGAAGTGACAACACACAGCTCAGCCAGAAACTGGAGAGCAAACCTTCCCAGAGCTGCAGGAAGGAAAGGAGCTTCCTGGCGAGGGGGCAAAGGTGCAGCATATCGGGGAAGAGAGAACTGAAAGAACAGGGAATTCTGGGACAGATCCCAGAGCCAATTAAAGTCTCATTCGGTAAACACTGCTCTAAACCTGAATTCTTAAGGTCGCGCTGAACAATACACCTCCTGCAGGAGTGGAGTTACAACACTGACTTCTGGCCCCACATAATGCACATTTTCACTCATGTGAGTGTGTAAACATACAGCTGAAGGGTGAGGAAACTGCTGATAGGTTGACCTGAGTCCTTAGTGTAGCCTAAGCCTCAGTTGTCCTAACAGCTCCTCATAGTGAAATAACTTCTTGTGAATTACTATGGATTCCAGACTGAATTGTCTTGCCATCAGTATAGAACATAAAAATCCATATGTAGTGGTGACTCATACACGAATGAAACTGGACGCCTATAAACGCCAGTCTTAAGCTAAATGCTTTGTCAGGTGTGAGGGAAGCATTGTTTCCTGTAATGCAGTTCTGTATTTCAGGAAAATTTCTGTTTTAAGAAAGTAGCCTTTTCAATGGGTTTGAGGAAAATGTTGGCTTTGCTATTGATTCTTGATAGCGAGCTGGGCTTCAGCTGGATAGTGAAGTATTCAGATATGGACTGAATTGCTAGCTTTATTCATCATTGAAGGGCTATTTCACGTTAACTGAATTCTGCACTGTCTAATTTACAGAAGGAAATATACACATTGCTGACAACAGATATGATCAACGGAGACCACATAACTGGTGCTGAAAGGTCTTAAATGTTTTCAACCCTGATTCAGCTGTATTTGTTCCTAATGCCCATTATCAAGAATGAATAGCCGTTGTTTCGATATAAAATTTCTTATGTCCAGACAAAGTTCCATTATTTCGAAACAACAGGACGCTGTTGTTTCGAAATAACGGCCATTGTTTCGAAACAGTAAAACCTTGCATGAAATCGAAATAGCCGTTGTTTCGAAATGGTTGTTTCAAAACAACGGCGTTTGGACGTGTTATTTTGAAATAACCATTATTTCAAAATAACACTTTTGCCCTTCTCCTTCCCAGGATACCTTCCTTTTAGGCTTTATTGGGTGGGGGCATGGCCCACGGAGGGGGCCATTTTGCCACACCTCCCATGATGCCCCTCTCCTAAAGTGAAATAGCAAGTCCTGTCTTTGGACATGCTATTTCACTTTGAGCTTTCCCCTTAATTCGAATTAACATTTTCTTAATTCGAATTACCTTATTTTGAAATAAGGACTTTATTTCGAAATAACTCATTTCAAAATAACTTATTTCAAAATAACAGTTTACATGTGAACATAGCCTTTATAGTGGCAGCTAGGCTTCAAAATACAGCAATAGCGATAGAACCAGTTTCATTGTCTTGATTGTGTCATTTTGGGTTTATAGGATAATTTAGGGCTTGTGAAATGTGAGAAACAGCTTGCGTTTAGGAGCAGAACAGGACAGTGCAAGTAACAGCAGTGCAAGGATCTTAATGCTGTTATATCAATATACCTCAACCCTGACTTGGTTGGCACACAGCTTGAGAAGGTAATTTATGCTCCACATCAGCTTAATTTTTGCCTTTCTGCTGCTGATGGTCCCACTTGTGGTAGTGACTTTTGTGAAGTGGATAGCAGGGTCACAGGAAACCAAACTGAAAAGACAAAACTGATTTAATGAGAGCCACAGAATCTCTAAGCCATGGCTTCACTACAGAGTTAAGTCAGCTTATTTTATGTCTACATGTCATAAAAGCCATAAATCAGATTATGTCCCTTTAATAACGTCAGTTGAGCACATCCACATATTGCTCCTTTTGTCAGCTGAAAGTGTCCACAGTTGTTGCTTTTCCAACTTGCTATCCTGAACTTTGCCACTGGGAGCTATGGGAATGGATTGCAGGGCATCATGGGGATGTGCTTGCCACAGTGCCAGAACTAGATGTTCTGGTACCTGGGGCAAGCAGCGTTAAAGGCATCCTCCCTTGACCTGGCCCCATTCTGGCCAGAGGCCTGGTCTGCCCCAGCTGCTGGTGCAAGGTGGCAGGGAGCTGTATCCATCCCCAGCAGCTTGCTGGCAGTGGCTGGGGCTCTCTGCCACCTTCAGGAAGCAGCTGTGGATGGATCTAACTCCCTGCCACCTTCCTGCGGTGGCTGAGGCTGGATCCAGCTCCCTGCCACCTTCTGATGGAGGCCTAGGTGGTGGGGAACCAGATTCATCCCAGCCACTGCTGGAAGGTGGTAGGCAGCCTTAGCTGGCAGCAGGGAGCTGGATCTGTGCCCAGCCACTGCAGGGAACCAGATCTGTCCCCTACACCATCTAAAGGTTGGTGCCTCGGGCTTTGTCCCATTCACCGCACCCTAGTTACAGCCCTGTCTTGCCATCCAGTGGTGCAGTTCGTTCCATCCTATCATTCCATAAGCTTTCAACTTCAATTTGCCCTGCTTTTGAACAACACCTGTAAACTCTGCACCTGCCATCTGTCTGGCAGCATGGATCCTACAGCTGTTGACCATTGTGGTGGTGAGTGTTATGAACACAACACATCTGGTCATGCAGTATCTCAGGAGCTGCAAGGCAGAAAGCAAATTAGTGTTGCCCACACTGCTGTTTGCCATAGAGCCAAATAATTGAAGATTACTGTTGGCATTCACACAACAACTTGGCATGAGGGATCATCAGTTCTGGACTAAGAACCAATCACTGAGTGGTGGGATCAGATTGTGGCTATGTCTATACTGCCAAAGATATTTCAAAATAGTTATTTTAAAATAACTATTTCAAATTTATTTTGAAATATTTTTTTCAAAATAGCCTTATTTCGAATTTCTTATTTCAAAATAGGAATCTAATGAAGGGTCTCTATTGCGAAATAATATAGGAATTATTTTGAAATAGAGAGTCTTCACTAGATTCTATTTCAAAATAAGGGAGGGTAGGGAAAAGTACAGGGCCATTATTTTGGCAAAAAAAAAAAAAAGCCAGTTCCGTAGCTTGGAATGGCTTTTTTTGAAATAACTATTTCAAAAGAATTGCTCTTTCTAAATAAAATTAGGTTTAGTTATTTTGAAATAGGGCTTCAGTTTGTTTTGCAAAGTAACATAATGCCTGCATGAACAGGTAAAAATTTGTTGTTGTTTTTTTTTTTTAAATAAGCCTCCTTTTTTGAAAAAAAAAATCTTTTCAGTGTAGACATACACTGTGAGGAATATATGGGATGAGGAGCAGTTGCTGCAGAACTTTTGGGTATGCAAAGCCACCTTCCTGCAACTGTGTGTGGAGCTCACCTCAGCAATGGGGCACAAGGACATCAGAATGAGAGCCCGTTCACTGTGGAAAATTGAGCAGCAATCACTGTGCGGAAGCAGGTAAATCCAGACTGCTGTTGTGCAGCTGCTAATCAATTTAGAGTTGGAAATTTCAGTATGTGTGTGTTTCGTGACACCACTAATCACCTTCTGCTACAAAAGACAGTGAATCTTGGTCATGTGTAGGAAATAAGTAATGGCATTAAAGCAATGGGTACCCTAATTGCAGCAGGCTGATAGATGGAACACAGATTCCAATTTAGTCCATGACTGTCTTGCAGTGGAGTACATCAACTGAAAGGCTGCTTCTCCGTGAGATTGCACTGGTGGATCCCTGGGTTATGTCAGTGCAAGGTCATCAAAGAAGGTGCATGATGCATGCATTTTTCAGAATTTTGGACTATATAGAAAACTGCATAGCAGGACTTCCTTACCAGATCAGAAGATTCCAGTGGAGGAAGTGGGATTGACCAGAGTGATCCTGTAAGACCCCCATCTACCCATTGCTCTGTGACTCATGAAGCCTTACACTGAGAACCAGGACATCATCAAGGAGTGCTTTCACAATTGGCTGTGCTGGTACCAAATGACCGTTGAATGTGCCTTTTGGTGATGAAAAAAGCACTGACATTATCTTACTGGCCAGTAGATGTCTATGGTCATTGTGGCCTGCTGCACCCTCCATGATATTTGTGAATCAAGCAGGGAAATTTTTCCCCAGGAGTGGACTGCTCAGGGTGATCAACAAGCTGCTGATTTTGACCAGTTTCAAGGACAATTAGAGGGTGCAGCAGGAGGCTCTTTGAATAAGGGAGTCTTTGATGGAACATTTTGACACTAATTATAAGTAATGTGTCTTTATGTGATGCATTGGGCCAAGGAATGTTTATTTGCCTCATTGAATTTCCCCTGTGGTGTTTGCTTCCTGATCATTAATGGCAGGAAGCAAATATTCCTCCTACAGCCACTGTGATTCAGTATTAGCACTAAGCGATTTATGTATCTCTTTCATAAGTAAAGACTCATTCAATTCCAAAGAGTCAAGCTTAATAACAGGATCAAACACAAACTTTTGGTCAGCTAGGGGACACAGCTGTGTGTTACTCCAGCATTCACTGGAACCTGTCCCTTGGTGTGAAGGGGACGGAGAACTGTGAGGAACTAGGAACACATAAGGAATGTGACGGGGGAGTTTGCTGAGGCCATGAGTCAAGGTTCTGCAGTGGCAGTCTGGAAAGGATGTGCTCAGATTGAAGGCTAAAGAGTAACTTTGCCATCCTTCTTTGGACCTCCAGGTTTATCATTCACTCCTGACTAGCCAGCCTGAATCTCTCATTGACTGTCTCCTTCCATGGTCCTGTTTCACTATGGGCTGCATCTGTTGAGTGTAGTGCTTCATTAAACATATCCTTCTTCTTCCTCCTGGGTCTATGCCATATCTGTCAGAGGCACTCTGCCAGTGTGGAGGAGTGGGTCTCCAAGGGCACATTTGCAGAAGACAAAGTAAAACAATAAACAGAGACTGTATTATGAGTGCACTCACAGCTGTGAACCACAAAAGTTACACACACCCTTGACCAGGACACAGATCAGTGTGAGTCTCAAATACAGCAAGTTTCACACGGAGATTGGGGTTAGTGGGGGGGTGGTCAAGAAGGGCAAAGGTCAGTTTGTGAAGGGGTCTCTATAAGAGTCTAGGTAACCTCTTGTGACCGTCAGCACACTTTTCCACAAGCTAATGCAATCAAATCCAATATCTCACTGTTGAGGGTAAACCTTGCATCCTGGTTGAAATGGTGCAGCTGTCCCAAGTACACTTCAGCAGAGGATTGCAGAATACCTACAGGAAAGATTCCTGGAGATCTTTGTGGAGTATTTGCAGAGTATTAATTGGCCATCAGGAACTTTAGACTTGAAATTAAATGCAGGTTTCTAACCTTCAGAGGAATGATGTTTTGGAGAAGCCTTCCAATGGGATCTGGAGAGGGGAGGGTAAGAAATCTAGCTGGCTTCAAGATTGAATGTCATAAATTTATGGAGGAGTGAGTATCATGGGACAGCCTAGTTTGGTAATTGACTGATCTTTGACTACAGTTGGTGGATATGCCAATAGCCTGAATGATAGATAGAGTGGGTTCTGAATTATTACAGAGATTCTTTCTTGTGTATCTGGCTGGTGAGTCTTGGCCACATGCTCAAGGATTTCCCCCAGAGCAGATTTGCAAAGCCTCTGGGAGTTTTTCCACTATCCTCTGTAATATGAGGCATGGCTCATGGTGGATACTCAGTACCTTAAAGTCTTTAAAGCATGATTTGAAGACTTTAGTAACTCAGTCAGAGGTTAGAGGCTTATTACAGGGGTCGGTGGGTGAGGTTTTCTGGCTTGCATTGTGCAGGAGATCTGACTAGATGATCAGATTGGTCCCTTCTCGCCTTAGAGTCTATGAGACGTTCCCATGTACATTAACAACCTTTTCTGCCATGACTCTGTTCTTAATTTCTGTCCCTTATCCCTCCTGTACTATATTACAGAGCACATGACAGGTCAGTCTCCTTTTATCATGCAGTATCATAGCAAAATGAGTACTTACTGAACCTTCCCTGTCCTGCATGATGTACTCCAGAGCAAAGTGCTGACACTGGATAGACTGCCACCCTCATCTAGTATGTACAGACAGCTGGGAAGGTGCAGTGTGAACTGTGCCTGCCAAGCAAATAGGAAGAATAATTTCAAAATTTCCTGGGCCTTCAAACAGGGGAAGCTTATATACTTATGCACCTTCAAGGCAGCAGAGTTCATACTGCTTCCCACAGCAATCATGATGGGCATGGTGGATATTGCCCTGTGTGGATACAGGTGGGTCCACATCTGATCTACATCCATTCAATGTCAGCATGTATCCAATCTGGGATCCAAATGCAGGGTTTTATGTCCCTCTGCATTCGCACCACTCCTGCCTCACAGCAGCTCCTGCTCTGACTATAAGAGCAGAGCAGCTGGCTGACTGCCACTGCTTTGCTGAGCTGAGACTGGAAAGAGGGGAGGGGAGGGAGTAGTTGCCAGCAGCTCCAGATGCAATTCAGAGTCTCCCTTGTCCCCAATCTCAACAACTTGTATTCCACATGGGCTGGCGAGGGAAGCTGGAGCTGCTGAGATCACTCAGCTGTTCAGTGGCAGTTGCCAGTCATCTGATTGGGTGGCTGGTAGCGAGGGAAGGGGGGTGTAGTTGCCCATCACCAACTAATTGGTGGAGCATGGAGCCCAATTGCTGGGGCTCCTAGAATCAGAGGTGGGACTAGCTGGGAAGCTGAACTCCTGTTGCTTGTCAGAGCCCCTGCTGTACTGTTCAGGATTTGAAATAGTGCTGTCCACAGCTGTGGCAGAGGCAGCAGCAGCAGCTAATGCACCCTGGGCAGATAAAAATAGAATCTGCATCTGAGCTCCAATCTGCAACAATGGCTATAAAGGTATTCACATCCCAGGGATCTGCAGTGGATACCTGAGGATCTCAAAGGCTATAGCTGTGGAACAGTCCTGGAGGCCAATTAAGGCAACATAACTACACCAACTCTTCATCATTTTAACTATGTCACAAAATCCTCTGTCACTTGTTAAGGTGATTTTATTTTGTGGATCTAGCAGGGGAGTGAGATTGTCAGGAAGAATGTTTCAGTGTGTGTGCTTTCTTTGTGTTGTCAGCAAAAACTGACTTTTGTCGACAGAACTCTGTGATGTGGACAGGCCCTAGTGGACAACAATGTCCATTCACCATGTATGGGCTGTGTTTGAACTAGAAAGGGGTTACAGCTCATTTACAATCTCTTGTGCCTTCTAGTTCCCCTATTTTTGTATTAAAATTTATTTATGTATTGTAAATATTATATGCAACTTCTTTCTAAAAAGCATCACAAACACAGCAGCAATAAACTGAAACAACTATCTATTCTACCTTTCTTTATATTAGTAAGGGAAGAATTTGTTAATCTCCTCTGAGGAAGTAAAGAATGTTAGAAAAAGTAGCAGTACACTTTTAAAAGGAGTAATTTATGACTGGCCAAAATCTTCATATATGCTAACAAAATATGTCAAGGGAGGTGTGGTGAATTGTGTTGTCATTAGACGGTGTGATTATACAGCACTGTAAATAGGGCTCCTGTCCAACATAGTTATATAAATAATCAGTAATAATGAGGATACAGATTACTCTTTTCTTGAGTCTTTTTATGTACATATATGGTGTCCATAGCTGTAATATTTGAGCTTCTGGTTAGCAGGGCTGAGAGCGATGAAATGCAATGAAGGCATCCAAAAAGTTCTGTGAAAACAAGGACATTTTAATAGTAGATGGGATTAAGGTGTCCTGTTTGGGTAGACAGATGGAGAGTCCTGTTGACCCTTTCCTAATGATCTGTCAGAGCAGGTCAAAGTGGATATTCTGACTCCACTGTAGCCTAATATTTTAACAGAAGTTTCATAAATTTCATTCTCAGGCAATGTGTATTGTTTCAGCTCCCAGTTTTTCAAGCAGTTCTTCATTGTTTAAGAGTGTGTTGATTCCTGCCTTGTTTATAATGTATCATGTGCCTCTGTTTCCAATGTGACAGACAGTTAGTCTGAAAATATCTCTCCATTTCAAAATGAACATTAAAAAGGGCATCTGATGGGATAGCCTTAGGGGCATAGCTAGTGTATCCCCCCAGTAGTGGAGCCACGGGCTCTTGCCTCCATTTTCCCTCAAAGTGTCCCTAACTTGATCTCCACATTATATTATGTGGATACTCACAAGAAGACTGGCAGAACTAGGGTGTATAAGCCTTGTGAAAACTCTCCTTACCCTTGTAAAGGACTCATGTGCAATTCAATAGAAAAGTTGGATTATTCTATAGGTCTATTCTGTACCAATATATAGAATTTTGTAGAAAATTATATCCAGGCAATATGATTTTATAGGCTAGTAAAAACAAAACAAAACAAAACAATAACCCTTTCCTATCCTCCATTAAATTCTATTGTTTTTAGAGTAATTTTTGCAGAAACTTCTTATGTTATGTAGGAGTTTCCATTATTGCAACACCTCTGTCTTCTCAACTAGCCTAGAGAGGTTGCAGGGTTTGCCCTGCTAGGAAATGGGTAGTGAAATAAAAAGAGTAAGGTAGTAAAATTTTTGAAAGAACAGCCAAATACCTATAATTTCTACATCGCCAGCCACTGTTTTTCTATTATTATTATTATTATTTTATTTCTGAAAATTGAAAGCACTTTAGGTATTGAAGAATTAATACTTGAATAAATGCGTAAGGGACAAATCTTTTGCTCTCTCTTGCCACATGCATACATGCAGCTGGTTTAAATCTCTTCTGTCTTGCTTTCCATAACTCACTGCAAAAAAAAAAAAAAAAAGACATAAGTGTCTTGGTAGCCTTTAACTTTTCTAAGAAAATGAGAGATTTTACATTTTGAACTAACAAAGAGTCTCACACATAACTAGGGGCTGGGCAGTGCAGGCAGTTGACCAGAGCCCCGCAGAGGGAGGAGCCCCCTTGCAGCAGCAGCTTTAAATATTCTGGCAGCTGGCCAGCCAGGGCAGGAGCTGCAGAGCCACAGCAGGAGGCAACTGGTAGCTGGGGGTGTGGGAGGCCACAGAGGGAGATGGTGGCCAGGGGCCCCAGTGAGGACTGGGAAGGGGCAGCACCTCCCCCCCCCCACCGATGAACCAGGCTTACATGCCTGGTCTCTGGGTGATCACTGTGGCTGCATGTAGAACCCGGTGTAGATGCAGAAATGTAGATCCAAATCTGATTCGCATCCACTCAGCTTCAGCCTGTATCCAATGTGGAACATTCACATCCACGCTTCTTTCCCCCCAGCAGCTCCTGCGTCCTGCTCTGACTATAGGAGAAGATTGGCTGGCTGGCTGCCACAGCTTTGCTGAGCTGAGGCTTGTTGGGGTAGGTGGGGAGGGAGTTGCTGGCAGCTCCAGATGCAGTTCAGAGGCTCCCCTGGCCCTGATCTCAACAACTTTTATTCTGCCTGGGCTAGGGAAGCTGTAACTGCCTGAGATCACTCAGTGTCCAGTGACAGTTACTAGTCATCTGATTTGGCGGCTGGCAGTGCAGGAAGGGGGGGGGGGGGTAGCTGCCCATCACCAGCTAATTTGTGGAATGTGAGGACTGGCTGCTCGGGAGCCTAGAGTCAGAGGTGGGACTAGCCAATAAGCTGAGCTCCCATGAGTAACTGTCGCTGATTGGCTGGCAGATGCAAGCCAAATTGAGCTGGGATTGGCTGGAGTGCTTTCTTTGTTCCATGCTACGCTGTTTACATTGTGGTGCAGCATCAGCTAACACATCCAATGCAGATAAAAATAGAATCTGCATCCATGCTCCAGTCTGCAACAATGAGTCTGTGAATACCTGTGGATACCTGCAGATCTGCGAGGCTCTAGCTCTGTGGCCTGCACTTGTCCCCTCGAGCACCAACACAGGCAGGCTCTGTTGCCATGGCAGCAGGAGAAGTAGCCTACAGCACCTCCAGGGAGCCAAAAGAGCAGCTGCCAAGGCAGGAACATGCTGCCTCCTTCAACTGGGTGGGGTGAGAGCTGAAGCTCCCAGAACAGGGGAAAAAAAGGTGGTGGCAACTGGTGAGGCTGGGGGGAAGTGGGGGAGTTGCGGCGAGGGGTTTGAAGGGGAGAAAAAAATCAAGAATGGGGTCCCCATGCAGTGGTGGGGAGGCCCCATCCTTGACTTTTGCCCAGGGCCGGAAAAACTCTTAAGAACTCCCCTGCTAAAATCCATGTTCAATGGGTTTGAATCAGGCTTCATCCACCTGTAGCTAAGAATCAAAGCTGATGCTGTGTCCTGCTACAGTCAGTACCTCAGAGGGCCCCAAAATCATGAGTAAACTCTCATTCATAGACTGCTGGCTTAAACTGTTTCAGCTTTGACTTTAGATTCTGTAACATTTATAGACTAGCCCAGTCTTTAAATGTTGTTTCCATGTTACTTTTATGTATCTTTTACTTGAGAGGCAAAACTGAGCCCTTGCTATATGTGGGAGTAACAGTAAATTTTTCTCCTAAACAGTCACAAAGGGATTTACTAATCTAAGACCTACCCTGGTTCCTTGGAAAGCCAAGGGACCCTTGGCCTCTGTCCTATAAACATGAGTAGATAAGTATTGAAGCATCTGAAAGCAACAAAAAGGTTACTGTTTTCTGAAGGCCAGATGGGACCCTTTTGTTCCATCTGCTCAACAGTTATTGACATGAGTAGTTTGAAGTTGATGGAACTTCCCATGGGGAGAGCCATTCGCCATTTTGAGTAAGCAATTGGCAATTTGACCTTAAAAATCCATATTGTGAGACTTTGCAGCTGTTCTAATACAGTTAATTTATGCACACTCCAGGACAGAAATGTTAATTGGTTCCGTAACAGAATACGGTATCTCTGAATACTTAAACTGCATAATATTGGTATCAGTGTAGCTCTTTAAAGTCTAGTTTTACAATAGTTTCGCTTGTTCATTAAGTTATCTGAGAGTTTTCTGAATCTCAGTCACAATGTTGACATTTCTTTGCTGCGGTGTGATCATAGTAAATGATTTGTTTCCTTGTGGAAACTTGGTGTGAAGTGAAGATCAAGTAGTTTTTCCACTTCCTGCTTCAGTAGGCCCTTCCCTCTGAAAAGATCCTCCCCCCCCCCCCAGCAGAATTTTAAAATTCTTAGGCTTAGGGTTTCCTTGTGCAGAACTAATCTGACCTAAGGAGAGAAGAAGAGACTTGGAGCGTATGCTGCCGTTCCACTTTGTAAAACAGGTTCACTTTTTGCAAGAGGAGCAGAGCATAGGTAATTACCTAGACTTGCTAGAAGACAAATTTGATGTTCAAGTGATAACTGAGGTGTGAGGGTGTTTCAGGATAATGTAAAGCAAATAACTGGCAAAAATCTCTTCATTCTTCTCGAAGAAGACAACTACACAGAGATCAGAAGTTCATTGAAGACTCCCAGCAGAGTTCTCAAAGTGAGAAAGGTTATGCTGCCTGTTTATCAAAGGTTAGGAAGAACTGAACTCAATATGTCTGGTGTTGATGCTTGTTATATATCCACCAATAATCTTAAAGACAATCTTTTGCATGCTTCTGACATGCCTTTAAGCCTATGAAAAAAAAAGGATCTTTGTTTATTGTCAAGTTTCCTTTGTTTTGTGTTTCTCTTTCAGCAGGTGTATCAGAGGGAGGGACGTGTCTTGAGTGTAAGAACAGATTGAGTTGTGCAGGTCTGTAATTCACTGATCGATGCTCTTGTCATTTCGATAGGAAACCCTGTAGTTACAGCAGGGGGCAGCAACTTAGAAGGGTAGCTGATGTGAATCCATTCAATGAAGTGGAAGGAGGCCTTCCCTCTGGTCTAAATGAAGAGAAAAAGTAGAGAGGAAAAAATGTTCTTCTTCGAGCAATGCTCGGATGCATTCAGTAATAGGTGTCTCCGTGGCAGAGCACTCAATTGGTCAGAAAACTTTTGTTCTAGCCTGTCAAGAGAGGGTAGGTGGCCTCTACCCCTCGCGCCACCCCATGGCTATATATATGGCCACCACCCGACCCCTCCTCCTCAGTTTCATTTCCTCCGCCTTGCGCATCGGATCTGGAACATCTGCTCCTTGCAAATCGCAAGCAGCCTGCCTGTTGTCTATGAGCTTTTTGCCCAACTGGGAACATCTCTTCGTGGATATAATTCCACCGGGGAGCCTCCCACCGTCAGGCCAGAATATCCTATGATCATGCCAGGTTTTAAACCCTGCGCCAAGTGCGGCAAGGCCTTCCCCAGGGATGACCCCCATGGGAAGTGCCTCAGGTGCCTGGGCAAAAACCACATGATCTCAGCCTGTTCCATCTGTCTCTCCTTCAAACCGCGAACTATCAAGGAGAGGGAACAACGGCGCCGTGCCCTAGCCTCTGACGAGGCTCGGCACTCTTTACCCGAGGCTTTGGGTTCCCGCCTGGCACCGAGACCCAGCTCAGCACCGGAGCCGGCATGGCACCACACTACCGATAGCCGCCGCCGCCACCGCACAATCTCAGTGCTGACCCTGGCACCAACCCGGTGCCCCGGCACCTCGTCACTGCTCAAGATCACCTTCAGGCAGCCCAGCCTCACTGGCACCGAGCTCGCCTCAGTGTTGGCCTCATTCACCCTCGGCACCGCAGAGCCCGGTGCCGCAGGAATGGGAGCTTACCCTCCCGGGCATTCCCCCTTCCCCAAGTGAGGACTTACCACGGAGCCACACAGAGTCACTCCTTGTGCCATCCACCCCGGAAGCGGTGGAGGCTGCGCAAACCCTCCTCTTGCTCCCCACACCTACAGCCCCGCTCCCAACCAGAAGGGGCAAACCAGCCCTCATATCCAAGGCCTGGGTCTACCAGGGGCTTTCGCCCTTGCCAACCCCGTCTTCCACTCCACTGGGGGCCAGCGCCGTAGAGCCATCCCCGCAACAGCACATCACTCTGCTGTCGCCAGTACCATCCCAGAAGTCTCGGTCCCCTCTTCCTGCTTCCAGTCTAGAGGAAGGACCTTCAAGGGGCTCTAAGTGGCCCCGGCACCAGACTTCATCTCTGTCGCCATTTTACTACCAGCCACAGGAATGGTCCCCTCAGGAGACTCCCACTCCACCTCGGCGAGCTCCCGGTAGCGCCCTCTCCCCAGCACCGGAGTCCTATACGGGAAATCTGTCGGTGCACTTTGATCTGTTGCGCCAGGCCACGGCCCACCTAGGAATGGACGTGCAGCCCTTGGGTCCCCCTCCTGATGCCCTCTTCAGGCCGGCCTTTGCCTCCATAGAACCCCTGACAGTCCCTCCCCACCCGAGTGTCTGGGACCTCGCCTCTTCCCAGTGGCAGAGCCCAGGCTCTATAGCCCCGGTTTCGGACATGGTGGGCGTTAAATATCGGGTTTCCAAATTGGATTTCCCCACTCTCATTGGTCACCCGGTTCCCCCAAGGGAAGTCGTACAGATGGCACTGGGCTCCGGGGAACCCCCCAGCGACCCCATTCCATCCTCCAGGGAAGCCAGGGAACTGGACCTCTTGGGCCATAAGGTATATTCCTCAGCGGCCTTTCAATTGCGAGTGGCAAACAACCAAGCCATCACCAGCAGATACTTGCTGGACGTGTGGGAGTCAATTGTGAAATTCCAACACTTGGTCCCACCTGAGGCCAGAGAGGAATATGATGCCTTTCTAGAGGAGGGTAACATAATTTCTCATGACCTCCTCCTTTCGGCCCACAACATGGTGGACACAGTTGCCCGCACCATGGCCTTGGCGGTAACCATTCACCGGGTGGCCTGGCTTATGGAGGCTAGGGCGTCCCCTAATGTGCAGCAGGCGGTTCTCGACCTGCCTTTCGAAGGGGACGCTTTGTTCCCCCCAGAAACATCGGAGGTGGGCACCACTCGAGATCCCAGGGGAGAGGCCAAATACTTGGGCCTGCTCCCTCCCAGGTCCACCCCTCCCACATACGCATCTGAGGCTCTACCCTTTTCCTCTAACTCCCCCTTATCCCTATCATCATGGGATCACAGGAAACTTCCTTCCACCACTATTATCCACTGCAAGGGCTGAGACCCCCTTCTGTTCCCCCCTGCAGGGAAGGGGCCTGCCCAACTCACCGCCACCCAGTCTTGGGCAACAAGGAGCAAGTACTTCATGACATCGCTGCAGTAGACAGTGGGAGCCAGCACCCTCCTTGCGGGGAATGGTGCTGGGTGGGAACCAACCCGCCCCCACCCATCTTCTTTAACTACTGTGCCCACAGCACCCCTACTGGGGGCTTTTCCCGTGCCTTCTGGCATCATGGGCCTCCTCAAGGCACAAACTCCCTGCCTGCACCTTCTCCGCAGTGGCTATCTCAGGCACTCATGGGGAATCCGTCCCCCCCCCCCCCAGTATCCCTCAGTCCTGTACTGTCAAGTCAAATCTTTGCCGTGGACAAGGAGCGCATCTCGTAGTAGCCCCAGCTTTGCTGCAGAGGCTCCAAGATGTGCATTTGCAGCGTTTACTTGGAAGCAGGAATCTCTTACAACATTTATTTCAACCAGTATGTCATGGCACAACACTAAGCCACACAGAAATTTGAAGTTATGTATGCTTCTGATGATTACATTTCACTCTGCCACTGTTCTCCCATGAACAGTTCCTGACATAGCATTAGCCTTCATAATGGCAACTATGACATTATCTGTCTTCTCAGTTTGGTATTAAATAGGCTTTTACACCTCCACTTGTCTTTTCCATCATGTGGCACTCAATGGTTTCAGTGTCAGAAAGGATGTTCCCAGATGTTGCTTCAAAATTTGCCATTGATGAGTTGATGCAGAGAAAAATGCATAGATGCTTTGAATTACATTAAAGAATTCAGCAGCCTCAGTAGAAGCTGAAGCTGCATCACTGGCCATCAAGTTCAGTGAATGAGAACAGCATGGGACAAAAAAAGTTTGAGGGTTTAACTCTTGATCCATGTCTGAACTTCTCTGTTCTTTCCTCTCATGTTGGCACCATTATTGTACCCTGACATCTCATGTCAGCTATCACAATTCCTGTATCTTCCATCTTTTTTAGAAGCGCATTTGTCATACCAGCTCCTGTAGTATCATCAAGGGCAATAAATTCTAGAAAATGTTCTCTGACAGTGACCATGACAGGGACATTTTCACTAGGTTCTGTTCTTCTTACAAAACGCACCATTAAAGTCATTTGTTACATATGGCTGATGTCAGGTGTGCAGTCCAGAATAACAGAGTAATATCTTGCTGAATTCAGGTCTGCCACAATCTTCTGTTTGACTTTTGTTGCCAGTAACTGTATGATCTCATTTTGAATTGTTTTTCCAAGGTAGTGGTGTATATAGATTTCTTAGGTGGTGCCTCTTCTTAGATTCTGCTGGAGCATCAAACTCAGCCATCAGCTCCACAATTTTAAAAAGTTTCTATTGTTTGGCACATACAGCTGTACTGAAGTGCCACGCTGTGCTAGGTTTTGGGTAACAAGCATTCTCACAATGGCAATGAGCCTTTTCAGAACATTTTTTCCAGTAAAGAGACTCTGACGCAATATTCTTTTGATGGTGATCAGCTGTGGTGGCCTTTGAGCTTCAGCTTTTTCCACCAATGGAATACTCTCTGGTGATTTGCTACCTTCTTATGGCATGCCAGATTTCTAGACAGATTTTTCCAGTCCTTTGTTCCTGTAGAGCCCAGTGTGGCTGGAACATTAGATTGGAAGAGTTTGCAAGAAAAACAGAATGAAGTATTCTGGGTTTTTGAGTACATAAGCCTCTCCACTTTGTCACCATTGGGGATTTCACACCAGTAATGTGTTGAACGGAAGCTTCTATTTTCATTGTCTTCGGGGAACATGAAGTTTTTCATTCGTTGTGTCCTATGCAGTACAAGGAAGTCCCTCCCACTACTGCTCAAGTGTGTCCATAGTTCTGGGTCATCTAGACTTAGGGAACTAAACTCAGCAGCAGCTGTTTGTTGTGCCTCCACCACACTCTTCTCTGATCTACACTTTTCTTCAGGAATGTGAACGGTTACACCCAGGAGTACCCCGAACCAGGAAAAGATCTAGGGCTTGGGCGCTGGGACTCAGGGCTCACGTGCTGTAAGCCTGCCACAGTTGCAGCAGACTCTGGGCTCTGGTGCCAGGACTCGGGGCTCAAGCCCCTTAAGCCTGGCGCCAGCAACACCCCTGGTTGTACCCATTTGCAATGGAGATTTGGATGCAGCAATAGCTGCCAGGTCATCTGCACTTTGACTAACTGAAAGATCTCCTCACCACTCACATCCTCACTGGGACCAGAAGGCTCACCAGGAACATTTGTGTCTATATATCTCAGAAGAGCTCCTTCCAGCTTAGATGGAAAAGCTTCTTTGCTTTCTTTCATCTTCAGAATGCTGCCCCAGAGATGCATTTTCTTCTTTTACAGATGACTCTGGTTCTGCCTGCTATCATGGGTCGCAACACACAATTGAAGGGGACAAATAAGCAGGGGAAGATATCAGCATTGTAAGGGCCTAACTGGCTCCTACTACTTCAGCTGATTGCCTGTTCTTCTCAAGTAGGTTCAGGGAAGCAGACGGGAACAGGAAGCTCCCTGAGAAGCTGATATAATCAGTCCAGGCTCCTGGGGGTGCTGGAGAGGTATATAAGAGACTTCTCCTCTTCTCTCTCCATGCAGCTCCTGCTGCTTTCTGTTATTCCCTCTCATCTTGTCTCCTGCCTGCCTATTATAGCTCTTATGCCCTCCTTCCTCCAGCCTAACACTCCATCATCTCTGTGCATCTAGAGCAGAGAGAATACACGTGCACCAGCAACAGACACAATCTTCTACACTCTTGGTCCTAGTGGTGCCTCCCCACGGTCTGGCACCTACGGCGGGCACCTCAGTTCACCTCATGATAAGGCCAGACCTGTGCCCCTGGGCTGGCTGTTCCACCCTGAGGTCAGGGAGGGCTGACGCAGTGGGCAGGTTCCACATTCCTGCCCTACCCCAATGCCTTTGGCTTCCCATAGAAGACAGGTGGGTGGGGACGGGGAATGGTGTGGCGGGGGGGGAAGCAGTGGCATGGTCTCTGCGTAGGACCCACAGAAATGCAGGGCCTGGGATGGTCTCCCCTCTCCTTCTCCATCTCCCCAAGGATGGCCCCGCCTGTGCTGTTAAAATCCCCACTCCCTCCTCTTTCCAGTGCCTGACAAAGCACAGGGTAGACTCTACCATGTAATCTTAAAAGAATTTGGCATGGCTTTTGTGCATTAGGATGTATGATATACATTTCACAAGGCATCAGTAGTCTCTGGACAATCCAGATCAAGAAGCCCTCTAGTTTTCAAACTAAAACCAGTTTCTCTGTATGGGTATATATTTGCTTTAAATTGCACAGAATATAATTTTATCCTGCATGTTTTCCCAGTGTCCCTCTGTTGCCTCCCAATTTCTACTGCTTCTTTGTTCTAAGAAAAGCACTTGCTTGTTCCCACTGTGGCATTCTTTCCCTTATGTGCAACAGCTTTTGCCTAATAAATCTGTTTAGACCAGATTAGGTATGCATTAATGCAATCTAAGCCACTCAAGGGCATGCTCATTAGTTCTGTCATTTTGGATTTACTCTGGAGAAGGGATCTATCCGAGTGGCTGTTTTAAATATTTAAATAAGTTTCTAATTCAGAACATGCTTGATAATAGGCAGTATAGATAGCTATGGATGTGACATATCTATGACTAGGATAGATCACCTGAAAATATCAAGGTCAAGACAAGCTGCAAAAGAAAAGCAGGTACCCACCAGTTCAGGGAGAAACACTGAAGTAGGATTCCCTGACCAATCGCAAGCTATGTTCCTGATTTGCGACACTACTTATCAAGATGCTACAACAAGTACACAACCACCTTTACTGCATTTCACTTTCTGGTTCCCAATTAGAAACTAGGTGCAGTTAAGAAATCAGTTATTTAAAACTCCATTCCTTTTGCCAAAATGTTCTTCTGATCCCAAATGGTCAGCCACATTATCAGATCAACATAAAACACCCAAAACATCATGCTGCAAGCCAATCCTTTAGTTATTAAAACTAAAGGTTTAATATAAAAGGAAAGAAACAAATGAGAAAAGAAATATTAAATGGTTAAAGCAGTGGTTCCCAACCAGTGTGCCATGGCAACACCCAGAGTGTGCCACAAGCATCCTCCAGAGCTGGAGTAAAAGTTCCCTCCCTGCTCAGCCAAGCCATGTGGGCTGGGCAGGGCTGGGAAAAGGCAAGGGTTAAAGTAAGGAAGAAGGCACAGAAACACAGTTCCGGGGACCCCTATTTTTAGGCAGGCAGGTTTCCAGCCCTGCTAAAAATAGAGGAAGGCACTGAAATGTGGAGTTCCAGGGGTCCCCCTAAAAACAGCAGGAGTAGCCAGAATGCAGAGTGCTGGTGGCACCATCTTAAACCCCGCTCCACCTTAACCCAGCCAGCAGAGAGCTGCAGGAGGCCGGGAGTGTGTAATCTCCCCATGCAGGGCAGAGCAGCTTGTGTCAGGCAGCCTGCAAACAGCCCAGGTAAGGGCTTTGCGGGGGAGGGCTGCTGGGATTGTGGGGGGCAAGTGTGTGGGTGAGAGTGGCTGTGTAGCAGAGGGTGTGTAGCTGGGGTTGTGGGGTGGCTGTTTGGTTGCGGGGTGTAGCTGGTGGGTGGGGTGGCTGTGGGGGGGTGTAGCTGGGGGCTGGAGGCTTAATTCTGGCCCCTGCAGTGATGGGAGGGTCCATCACAGGCAACAGGGGGCTGGGGGGGGCAGGATGAGACCCACTGGGGTGGGAGGGAGCAGCAGTGGGGTGAGGATTTGCCCTGGGTGGCAGGGAGCCACTGTGGAGATGGGGGAAGTGGGTGCTGCACCATGCTCCCCTGCCCTTCCTTCCCACTCCCCAGGTTCCCCCTGCCCCGCAAGCCACTCTTGTTTTCCCTTCATCTCTCTTCTCTTGCCACCTTCGTGCTGTTCCCCACATGGCTGCCCTTGTTCTCTTTTGCCACCCCTGCCTTGCTCTGCTTCTCACAGTTTCTCCTGCCACTGCACATGACTCCTGACCTCCCCTGTTTTTCCACCCCTGCTCTGCTCTACCTACTTCCCCACATGGCAGCATTTCTGAAACACTGTGCCTTAGTTCATGAATATTCTTAAGTAATTTAAGTTAATTTGAATACTCATGGTTTTTTAATGGTGATGTGCCTCGAAAAATTTGAAGGTATCAAGGTGTGCCACGACAGAGAAAAGGTTGGGAACTACTGGGTTAAAGCATTTAGATACATACATTAAATACGTACAAATGATTTTAAAGTCCATATATGCCAGAGTCTCAATAGAGCTGTGGAGAATGCACGCTTGTATAGTTCTTCTGGTGGATATCCAGTACATGAATGGGTCTCAGTACTTTCCTATATATTTCCAATTGTAGATGAGTTGATCCAGAGGCAGGAAGCAGGAATGAAGATAGTGGTGAGGCTGCTACTGGCCTTCCATGTGACTTGTTTCAAACACAAGCTCACAATACATGAGCAAGCAAAGGTGCTTGAAGTCCCAACATGTCCTGATGACAGATAGGTGCCATGCTGACCTCTCTTCCTTGGCTCATTGTGATGTTAATGGGTCTCAATGAATCATCAATGCTGACACTGATCTCTCTTGCAGGAGTGTAACCTAGTAGCATGGTACAAGTGTGTTGATACAGAGAGATCACAAATATCCATAATTTACACTACGAAAATGACACATACACACTATATTATCATATTAAGCAAACTATAACCTTTCCAACAGTACCTGATATGGCATATCTTATATGAATTAATAGTGATATAAAATTATTATAAATGGTCACCCCTAAGCCAGACAGCATCACAATAGATATGTAAACAAAGGTATGACATAAAGCAAACCCTTTATATTTCCTGTTCTTTTGCTTACAAACATATATATGTATATACCAGATCAAGTATCTGGCCCATTTCCTCTAATGCATCTTCTTTCTTTCTTTATGCTGCAGCAATTCTGTTAGCTTGATTCTTTTGATTTATTCCAAAGTGACAGAAGACTCAGACCCTATAATGGTAGGAGTAATAAATCACAAAAACAAATGCCCTATGCTTTGGTGATGGTTTGGAATTTCATCCAGAGTAGCTATCAGTATTTCTAGGAGTAATGGAAAGCAAGCTGGCTTAAGATTCAGCATTTTTCTTATAGTTATGTCTTGAATTTGGGTTAGATGCTGGATGGGTGTTTAGAAGATCCTGTTTAACATAGGTGGATGATATTAAATATTCAACAACCTTATTTTAAATTATTTTGCTTCATTTTCCAAATCTATTATTTTCACTATTTGAAATCACCCTTTAAAGATACTGTTCCTGTATTCAGTGTCATGTCAAAGAGATTATTTTTAGTGCATTATCTACATAATCTGATTAAGAGTCAAGCGACTGATTTAGTCTAAGTATTTTATTGTACAGTGTTGTAGCTGTGTTAGTCTGTATACAGCAAAACCAGTGAGAGTCCTGACAAAGTGGGGTGGAGCCCACAAAATATTACGCCTAAGAAATGTGTTAGTCTTTAGGGTGCCAAAGGACTCACATTCTTTTTGCTTTCATTTATAAAATCTCATAGCTCAAACTCCTCCTCCTCGCCAGTACATCAGGAATAAGATATGCTTAGGGAAACTGATTAATGTACAGTGTCACAATGGGTGAATACGAATACGCTGAAGGTTTGCCAATCCAAAAGTCATTAGTTAGATCACTCTGATCATAAGATTCATATAATTATACTACCTACCTCTTATCACTAGATCCCAAGCTGCTTTAGAAAGTAGAATAGTGTCATTATCCCCATTTTACAGATGGGCAAACAGAGGAACAGGTGCGTGAGGTGATTTGATCAAGGGTGCACAGCAGACTAGTTGCAGAGCCATCAGTAGAACACAGGTTGAGTCCCAGACAAGTTCTTTATCCACTGTGTTATGCTGTCTTCCTCTATAACTATAGATAGTGCTGTTCCAGGACCATTTACAAGTTTATAAAGATTATCTTTATTTCACAGATAATGTAAGTAAAAAGCTTAAGATCACATAGAGGCAAAGTTAGAAACAGAACCAAGAGTTCCTAAATCAGTGCTTTTAACACTGCAACACAACTAGCTGTTACTTAGTTCATTAATTGTTAGTTTCATTAAAAGATAGGCATGGCAAGCTTTAATTCTAAAAGTTTTTTTCAGTTCTACCTTTCATTTTTAAATAAATAATTTCTACCCCATGAAGTTAGCTAATAGAAATAAAAAGCCCTCCACTATTTTACAATACCTCCACTTTTTCTCTGCTGGAGTTTGTTTTTAGGGGAAATATTTTTCTAATTTTGGTAATTATACAGCCCCAAGCACTTAGACAATTAAAGCCTTGAGCTAAAGAATATTTATTCTGTTTATCCTAGAGAAGCAATGTAGGAGGACCTCTGAAACAGTATTTTAATAAGGACTTCTCATAAGGTGTGTTTTCGAATCCTTAGCAATACATGTAGGATGTGCATAATAATGGCTTGGCAGTTGCAGCAGGAATTACAGACAGAAACTTTTTGTGATTGTTTATATCTTTTTTAAAAATGCAGACAAAATGAAAACAAAACAGCCTTCTGTGTTGAAGTTTTTTACTGCTGGCTAACACCATAGTGTCTCAGAGTCTTCATTATAAAAGGTGACCTTTGCAGAGGGCTAGATATTGCGAGGAACATGGACGATTACAAGAGGGGCATAGCAGCAACAACTGGGAAATCACTGATAGAGTCTTTTCAACATCTTAGATGTCTATACATATATGCAGGCAGTATAGGATAGGGAGTAAACAAGAACTGGAAGTGTTAGAACATCAGCTAAATCCAGACTTAACTGGCATCACAGAGAGTTGGTGGAATAAGTCATGACTGGAATATTGGTACAGGTTATCAGTGGCTCTCAACCACTTTGTTGGGATATGTTACTGTGTTACCCCGCAGTGGAATATATCACAGTGAGCTGTGGAGATGGCTGGATTTGGCCTGGAAGGAGTGAGCTGGTGTGTCCTGTAGGGTTACGATACACTGCCAAGTGTGTCATGACCCACAAAAGTTTGAGGACCGCTGGGTTAGATAATAAGAAAACCTTTCTAACCATAATGATATTTAAGATCTAGAATAAGTTTCCTGGGGAAGTTGTGGAATCCCCATCACTGGAGGTTTTTAAGAACAGATTGTCCAAACACCTCTAAGGGATGGCCTGTGCTTACTTGGTTCTCCCTCAGTTCAGGGAACTACACTAGGTGATTTCTTAAAGTACCTGCCAGGTCTACACATCTATTTGTAGGATTAATCTGTAACCATAGTGAAGTCCCTAGTGGACTTCATGAAATCTCTGGGTCATTTTTCCCTTCACAGACTTAAAACTTTGTTTTAAAGTTGGGTTTTTGCTTTAGATTTTATTCATATGCTTTATTTTAAATTGGTTTGCTTTAGGGATTGTTTTTTGTTGATTGGCTAGCTGAGATCTTTTGGGAAGAAGGAGGTGTTTACTGTAAAGTGTGTCATTCTTGCAGTGGAACAGCCTTTACAAAGAAGAGGGTTTTGAAGTGTTTTCTAAATGATTAGACTCTGGATTCCTTTTGCCTCTTCTTCAAGGTTGTTCCATTACCACACTCTTTGACCAGCAGTGTGCTTCATCGTGGGTTCCCTGATCTGCTAATTGCCTGTACTCCTAATCTTTTTTCATTCATCCTAAGATTGTGTTCAGTCTCTGAATGTGTATTTAAATAAGATGGCATCAATACATAAAAAATTCCTAAGATTATAACCAAGCAGCTTGCAGTCTTGTCAAACAAATGTTCTCATTTTAATAAGTAAACAGAAGTAAAAATATAAATATTGACTGTTGCACATAATGTATTATTTTGAATCAAAATGTTGATTGGGGAGAAGATGAATGAAAAAAATGAAGCATGTCTGACAGAGTTTAGTTACATTACTTAATGTAAGAGTGGAAAGCTCTCAGAAACTGCACTGGTGAGGGCAATCTTAGAATAGAATAGAATAGAATAGAATACTGGGACAAAAAACTCCTTCCATATTGTTAATGTGTGGACATCACTCTAATGAAATAACTGACTTGAGTTAAAACCTGGCCCTGCTGAAATCGTTCAGAATACTCCCGTACCAGGATGTCATCCCTTCAGTAAAGAAAGAACCTTTACATCAGAAAAGTACCATTTCACACAGCCTGTTAACATCTTTTTCTCTTAGACAAGGGTCAGAAGGGAGACTGAGAACATGCTGTAGCTCCAGACAATACCACTGTAGCCCTAAATGGAGAAAGGCTAATATGTAGTCCAGGCCTTCTAACCAGCTAATTCTTTCCTGGAGACATGAATAAATGTGGAAATCAGCACAGGAAGTACGCTTATGGCTTTGGATCCTTCTAGAAAAGGAGTTGGCAACCTTTGCTGACCTCCATGCCAGCTCCTCTTCCCCAACCCAGAGTTGGTACCAGCGGCCCCCTCTGCTGAAAAAAAAAAAGTGGTGACCACCTAAAAATTTGGTGGTAGCTACAGCTGGGGGGGGGGGGTGGCGGGGAGCCGAGGGCTTCCCAGGAACATTGCTGAAAGGAGACACTTGCAGAAAGAAGTTGCCTGGAGTGGCTACACTCAACAGTCCCCAGTCATACCATGGAAAGAAGCTGCCTGGGGTAGCTCCTTTCGGTGGCGGCAGGCCACAAAGATGAGCTGCTTTCGGTGGCTTCTTTATGTGGCATCCCTAGGGCATGTGCATGGCAGGGGCTGAGCCCCTTGCCACAGCCGGCCCCAAAAGAAGCCATCCCAAGTGGCTTTTGGCAGCAGTAGTGGCGAGTCCTGTAGTACCACAGAGTGTGTCACATGCCGCCCTGAATGGGCTCACACTCCACTGTCAGCACGTCACCCATGTTCCAGAATCACACAGGGTGCTGGCGAGGACAAGCCAGCAGTTCAAATGTATTTTACCTCCAGATTATCTATAACATTTGGATCAATCTGCTTCTACTAAATGGCCAGATTTTGCCACCCTTACTCAGGTCACATACCTTGCTTACCAAATGATGCCATTTATTTCAATGGGGCTACTCAAAGAGAAGGAAGTATTCAGTCTGGGTTAGGCTGCCAGAGTCTGGCCAAAAGTGAGTGGAAAAACCCTTTATCCACTATCATTTAAGGAGAATAGAGATCTCTCATGTATATTAGCTACAGAGAGAATTTTGCCAGCCCTATTTCAAATTCCCATTGTATTCCAGAGGAGGGAACTGACTGACACCCCTCCTTGCTGAGCTTCCATTTTATCATTGTAGTTGACGATTTGGCCAGTGTGAAGAAGGATGACTGATCTGTAAAGGTAGTTAGAGCTTGGTAGATATATATATATTCAAAGTGCACTTAGGTACTGGAATGGGAAATGTTGCTAATTCATAACATTTCATTATAAATTATGTTCAAGTGCTCATTAGGGCACAAGAGCATGCATTTCATTATCAAAACATAGGGATTTAATACAGGTAGAAAGTCATTATGACACCCACAGGGATAATAAACTAGGAACAGTGTAACATTCTTCTGTAGCAATGAACTCATATGTATTCTGTTCTAGGGCTTACACTAATAAATGGGCTCCGATATCCTACAATGATCCAAAGAGCCCAGAAATGGAAATGCAGCCTGTAGTTTCTCTCTATCTTTGACCGGCATGTGATCAACTTTGATTTGAGGCTTTCCCAATTGAAATTTGGCATGATAGGAATTTGACATTATTTGTGATTGCTTTATTTTGAAGGAGACCCAACAAGGCATTAAGTGGGTGATCAAAAGTACTAGTCTCTGTCTACTGATGAAGAAATATTGTGGCAAATGAACAAAATGACAAACTACTAAATCAAAGATTAGCAAATGGTGCTCGTAATCTAGTCAGCAGAGATCTGTTTCTTTCATTGGTCCTCATCCTTCACCTTCTTTTATATCACTTTGCAAGCACCTCTGAATACAAATACAGCTGTCTTCCTACACCAGCGGTCAGCAACCTCTGCCAACCAGTGTGCCGGCCCCTCCCCCTCGACTGTCAGTCCGTGCCAATGGATCCCTCTACAGAAATGAAAGTGGCTGCTGTCTGAAAATTTGGTGGCCGCCATGGCTGGAGGTTGAGGGGCAGGAAGGGGGGGTGCTTCCCTGACATGCTGCTGAAAGGGGCTACTCACGGAAAGAAGCTGCCTGCAGTGGCTCCTCTTGGCAATATGCCTGGGGACAAGGCTCCCCAGGGATGCCATGGAAAGAAGCTGCATCAAGCAGCTCCCCTTGTGGAGGGGGGTCCCTAGGCATGCTGAGGAAAGGAGCTACCCAGAGTGGCTCCTTGGCAGTCACACACCTTGGAGAGAAGCCATTCCAGGCATCTTCTTTCTGCACCATGCCTGGAATATGGGCATGGTGGTAACCCAGTGCGCCCCAGCTGCCCCTGATGAAGCTGCCCAGAGTGGCTTTCAGTGGCAGGAGACACAATTTCTGTGGCATTGCAGAGGGTGCTGCGTGCTGCTCCGAATGGTCTCTTGTGCCACTGTCAGCGTGTGTGCTGGGGGTTGTCTACCCCATCCTACACTCGTGTCACTATGCCTCCTTTGTTGTTTGCCCAGGAATCTCTAGTCATGACGGGTACTGTGCACTATTAGCCTCAACAATTAGTAATAATGCATTTCTGTAGCACCTTCAAGCCAAGGACTTTCAATGTGTTTTACAAACATTAATTAAATTTCACAGTCCCCCTGTGACATATGCTAAGTGTTATTACAGATGATAAGGAAAGTGAAATACAGAGAGATGAAGTAACTTACCCAAGGTCAGGCAGACAGGCTGTGGCAGGGCTCGGAGGTGAACTCAGGTCTCCTGACCCCTAATCTACAAGCTAACAGTGGGTTTTCAGTCTAATTCCAAATGAATAAAACCTTGAGATGCCAGAAACTGTGCATAGGAGTACATAACAATTGTCCTGTTTTGTGCCATTAGCACATGTCAGCATGTTGCTTGAAATAGTTACAGGAGAACATGATGGTCAGTTCCAGTTGGATTAGACTTCAGGGTTTTCTAATCTTCCAGGTATTGAATATGCTAGCTTTTAAGGGCTTATGCTTATCAAATATTGAGCATCTCCTCTGACTTAAATATATGCTTAAATGCTTTCCTGGAACCAGCTTCTTGCAGCATCAAGTGCTTGCAGAGCAAGATTTCATGTGTTTAGGCTGGCTCATGAATACATTTTTGCTATTGCCATCTCACCTGTGATGCATTGGAAGTGCTTGCTGCTGGATGGGTGTGTCCTGCTTCTGTTTTGGGGGAATAGCTCAAATCAGCACTGCCATCCAAGTCCTATGATCCATCACTTCTTCAGCATGCACAGATAAGTCCTCTCACTCAGTTCAGATGCACCATAACTTCCTCTGGTCTCAGTCTCCCAGCTGAGTCAGAACTCATGTTCCTATCCCTTCCAGGGGATTTGACAGTCCTGGCTCTGCATCTTGCTTCAGTGACTGACTCAGTCCACACCACTCTATTGGCAGTTTGAGGGAGATGGGGAATGACCTGGGCCCACCCGCTACTGGCTCAGGGACCATATGTACAGCGACCTTCAACACCTTTTCCCCCAACACTGTGATGGCCTTCTCTGGGCCACTTCCCTGCAGTCCTCAATACCTCTGCCACCCTTCTGTCAGGGGCTGGGCTCTGCCCAGGTCTGACCACCACCAACTGCTCTGTCCAGAGTCCCGATCCATTCTGAAACACTTGGAGGAAAACAGAGTGATCAGGAGCCATCAGCTTAGATTCACCATGGGCAAATCATGCCTGACCAACCTGATTTCCTTCTGTGATCAGAAGACTGGCTTTATGGATGTGGGAATAGCCATCAAAATGATATAACTTGAATTTAGCACAGCTTTTGACGTGGTTTCCCACAACATTCTTGTCAGCAAGTTAAGAAAGTATGTTTGGATGACTGGACCGTAAGGTGGATAGAAAGCTGGCCAGATCATTGGACTCAGCGTGTAGTGATCAGTGGTCCAATGTCTAGTTGTAACAAGTCCTGTACCCCACAATTCAGTCCTGGGGCTGATTTTGTTCACTATCTTCATTATTGATCTAGATGATGGGATGGATTGTATGGTAAGTAAGTTTGTGGATGACACCAAGCTGGGGGGACAGTTAGATACACTGGAGGGCAGGAATAGGATTTAAGGAGACCTAGACAAATTGGAGCATTGGGCCAAACAAAATCTCATGAGGTTCAACAAGGACGAGTGCAAAGTCCTGCACTTAGGACAGAAAAATCCCATGTACTGCTACAGGCTGGGGACTGACCAGCTAACTAGCAGCTCTGTAAGGCTGTGTTCACACAGCCTCCTTATTTCGAAACAACAGAGGTTGTTTCAAAATAAGGTTTCAGCTGTTCACACGACGCACAGTTGTTTCGAAACAAGGG
>ML681995.1:24587347-24635850 GCA_007922195.1 Podocnemis expansa
TGTTAATTCGAAATAAGTTGTTTCGAAATAAGGGTTATTTCAATATACGGTTGTTGCGAAACAACTATTGAAATAACTGGCTGTGTGAGAACACAGCCTAAGAAAGGAGCTGGAGATTATGGTGGATGGAAGCTGGATATGAGTCAACAGTGTACCCTTGTTGCTAAAAAGGCAACAGCATATTGGGTTGCATTAGCAAGAGTGTTGCCAGTAAATCAAGGGATATGATTATTCACCTCTATTTGGCACTGGTGAGGTTGTATCTGGAATATTGTATCCAGTTTTGGGCTCCCCACTACAGAAAGGATGTGGACAAATTAGAAAGATTCCACTGGAGAGCAGAAAATATGATTTGGGGGCTGGGATACATGGCTTACAGGGAGAGGCTGAAGAAATTTAGCTTATTTAGTCTGCAGAAGAGAAGACTGAGGGGGGATTTGATTATTACCTTCAGCTGCTTGAAGGGGTGCTTCAAAGTGGAGGGAGCCTAGGCTTCTCTCAATGGTGATAGAGGACAGAACAAGGAACAATGGTTTCAAGTTGCAGCTGGAGCAGTCTGTGTTGGATATAAAGAAAACTTTCTCCCTAGGAGGATGGTGCAGCAATGGAATGGGTTGCCTAGGGAGGTGGTGGAGTCTCCATCTTTGGAAACTTTAAAAACCCAGTTGGATAAAATTCTGGCTTTGATGATTAAATGGGAATAGGCCTGCTTTTAGCAGGGGTTTGGTTTTAGCAGGGGGTTGGACTAAATGACCTCATGAGGTCCCTTCCAGCTCTAGTATTCTATGATTCTGTGATCTCTTAAAGCTCCTGGAAGGTGCTCCTCTTTGTTCTGCCTGGCAGCTCCCTGTTATACCAGGCCACTGGGCTCTAACTGGCTCTCCTGCAGCCCCTCCTGGTTGGCTACATCTTCCAGGGCCCTTGTAATGCCTTTCTAGCCAGTATGCAGAGATGGCTCATCACACTACCCCAACCACAACCAATTCCTGTCCATTATTATTACACTATTATCCACATATCCAACTTTGAAAAGGTTAGAGAGGTGATGGCTTGGTATACAACTGAAATTCAAGTGACTTGTTCTCAAGAGCATAGCCACACGTGATATTTTGGCAGGGGCTGTGGCTGACACGGGTGGGCCAAATGAAAAACCTGAACTTTCGGCTTCCAGTCATGTGACAAGAAGCAAAAAGTTTGGCAGCCACTGGCTGAGAAAGCTCCAGTTGAACAGGTAGCTTAAGCAGAACTTGGTTGGGTCTGCTTTCAAAGTGAGTGGGCCATGGCTCGCTTGAGCCTCCCTATAACTATGTCCCTGCTTGTTCTTCATCATCACTGTTTGTAGGGGTAAGGGCAGGAGACTCTTCACATTTCTCCTTGCTCCACCTCATGACGCAACAGCAGAACCGAGCTATTTGTTCCTTTTCACCCCGGTCATGAGTTTGTATCTGGCTTTTTTTAAAAGCTGTCTTCACAAGAAAAAGAGTTTTGGAATAAGGGCATGATCCAAAGTCCATGGAAGGACTTCTTTTTCTGTTCATAGACTTTGGATCAGACTCTCGCTCTTTTTTAATGAAAAAATTCCCTTTACATTTCATGAAGGACCTACGGTCAGAGGGTTTATGAATCCCAAAGTCCAAAGCTATGTGTATATCGTAACTGATGGTTTGCTTGGGGCAGATAGGGGCAATAAAGACATAGAATCTTAGGATTTTATTAGCCTCTGAAGTCTGCATTAAACAAAGTCTGTGGTAGGGGTGTCCAATCTTCTTGGGTAAGGGGCCACATTCCAATTCTTTTTTCATTTGGGGATCTGTCGAGCAAATTTTGGATAGGTAAGGCATAGAAATTTATCTTATTATTAATAGAATTTAAGCAGTCAAGCATATTTATAAACTCAGTTTGGTGCTGTAAAAATGTATAAAAGCATTGATGCAAGGGAGGGAAGGGTGGCTTTGTGAGGTATCAGGGGAGAGCATGGGGAGCAAGGCAGGGCAGGGCAGGTCAGGGGTGGCAAGAGAGGAGAGAGGAGGGGAAGGCAGGGGTGCCAGGGCAAGGGAGGTCAGGAGTGACTATGTAGGGTACAGCGGAGACCATGGGGAGCAGGGCACAGCAGGGATGGAGTGGCAAGAGAGGAGAGGGGAGGCCAGGGGTGGTTATGTGGTATGGGAGGGGGCAACCTGGGGGACAAGGGGGTAGGGCAGGAAGTGGGGATGGTTTGGCACAGGAGCAGTTTCTTTTCACCACACAACCTGACCGCTGCTCATGGTGCCCAGCAGTTTGCAGCATCTGGGACCCCCTTGCAGCTGCACCTCATGCCCATGGCTCCCCAGCTTAGCTCCCCTTCCTCCACTCCTCCCCAGCACTTCTTGGCACCTGCGGCTCCCACGTGCCCCCAGCAACTTGCGCCAGCCATGACACCCTCCTGCCTTGGCACCTTGTTGTAGCTGTATGAGGATGGATGTTATTTGAGAATTATGTTTAGATATGAAATGTAAGTTTCCACTTTTACAGAACCCAATGGAGTTTGTAACGTGTTTATTTTTAGACTGTTCAAATTTTATTAATAGTAAGATCAATTTGTATGCCTTATCTAGTCAAAATTTCCTCTCCTCCCCCTCCCTGAGAGAGAAAAGAATTGGAGTATGGCCCCCTCTCCCTAAAAGGTTGGACACCCTTGGTTAAGCAGCTCTCATTTATAATGGTAATGGTGGGCATTTTCTAGCTGGGAATGACCAAAACATGAGCTGCTCACCTAGTGTTGTCCATCGCACATGCCAGGGATTCACATTCATAAGAGGAAGCCTCTCTGTCACAAAGGCTATGTTCACACACAGGGGGTTATTTCGATACAAGTTGTTTTGAAGCAACTTGTATCGAAATAAGGCATTATTTCAAAATAAGTTAATTCGAATTAAGAAAAAAAGCTCAAAGCGAAATAGCATGTTCGGACAACAGTTATTTCTAAATGAGTCACCGTCGTTTCGAAATAACATGTTCAGATGGGATTGTTTCAAAACAATCATTTCGAAACAACGTTGTTTCATCACCAAATGGGGTTTAAGTTGTTCAAAACAACGCCGTTGTTTCGAAACAATGGTAAGTCGTGTGAACATGGCATTTCTTATTTCGAAACAACCTCTGTTGTTTCGAAATAAGACTGTTGTGTGAACACACCATGTTGCCAGGTTTCGTAGATATTGATCAGACTATACCTGATTTGGCTTTTGTTGAATGGGTAGAATTTTGACCACAGTTGCATCGAAATATATATTACTGAGGGCAGACATTTCCCCCTAAGTTGCAAGCCTGTTAGTGTGCCATGAAAAAAAACAACAAGGCGTCACGTGGCACTTTGAGACTAACAGATTTATTTTTTGCATGAGCCTTCGTGGGGGAAAATACCACTTCCTCAGATGCGTAGAAGAGGAAGTGGGATTTTCTCCCACGAAGGCTCATGTGAAAAAATATATTTGTTAGTCTCAAAGTGCCACACAACTCCTTGTTGTTTTTTTTTGCTGGACTAGACTAACACGGTTATCCCTTTGGAAATATACCATGAGTCAGAAGGATCTACAGGATAAATACAAAAATTAGTTTCTCTCAGCTCTGTCTCTTGACAATATTTATTAATCACCAACAGGAGCCTGCTTAAATATCGTGCTGCAATTCAACATGCTGCATTCTAAACAAGACAAAGAATTTAATTGGGGGGGGCACCCTTGTTTCTTCCTTACTGAGGAACAGAATCTGCCACAATTGCTGAGTAATTCAGTATATACATGGTCCAATAGGACTACTTGAAGACTAAGGCACTTGAATCAGGGTGGCAGAGTTTGGCTACAAATAAGGACTTTACAGTGAAAACTATTATTATTAAAGCTACAATTTTATCACTGATTCTTGTTAGTATCTAGTTGTCTGCTTTGCACTCTGACCCTTCCATTCTCTTCTCACTTCAGTACTAAACAAAATAATTTTGTTTTCTGGAACAGATCTGTAGAAAGTGCCACCAGGCAAATCAGCTGTTCACTAGCTCAACAATTTCAGTAATGTCAAAATACCAACGTCTTGCCAAATTTGTTGTTCCGACCTCTGATGAGTTGACATAATGAATCAGCCTTCCCTAGTGGAATTTTTACTCTGTGTTGTTTTGGGTGAGACTGAGTGTTCATGATGTCTGCCCTTTACCCCCCGGCCCCCCAACCCTGTCAATTCTATTAAAAATGGATGGGATGTGTGCATCAATCACGCATGGTACTGTTAGTTCACTTCAGAAACTTTGATGTTCCCCTTTGACGAACAGAAATGTCAGTCAGTGTAACCTCTCAGTCTCTGGGGTCTGCGTGACTCCAGTTAGTGGCTAGCACTTGCTTGCTTCCTGCTGAAAGGAAGAAAACAAAAGCTGAGTTCAGCTCTCTGTTGTTCCTGTTCGCTTTGGAAATCTATCGTATAGCATCAAAAACCTCAAGTCATTTGTCTGAAAGACTATCAAGAAGTATATTAGAAGTTCTTCTCATGAGCCATGTCCATTGAGATGGGAGGAAAATGGGAAGCATGTGTTGCTCCTACATCGCCATACCTCCATTTGAAATTAGTGGAGTTTCACCAGCATGGAGTGGAGCACAGCCCAGGTTGGTGTAAGGCTCCTTACTTTGGCATAACAGTCCTTTGGCAGAACACCCAGAGAGTATAAACTATGTTTATTGCACAAAGAACAAATGGTATACGAGCACAGCTGCTGCAGGACCATGCATCAAGATGCTCCCATTCTGTAGCATCTCCTCAAGATGGCCCTTCTGCTGTGGTGCACTATAAAACAGGTAGAATTATAAGGAGCAACCATAAAGTTTCCCTGGAAGAGTTCTGAAGGAAATCATCTGTTTTCTCAAATGGCAAAAATGACAAGGAGTGCTGTGACACCTTAGAGACTAACAAAAAACTTTTGGGTGGTGGACAATAAGCCTTCGTGGGCTGGCAAATACTTTGGTCAGATGCATCTGATGAAGATGGTCTATTTCACTGTGAGGGTATTCATTTTTGTCATTCTAAAAATATTAAACTATTTAATTTTAGAAGTTAAAATGTGAAATCAGATTTACACATGCAGACCTGAGGAAGCAGCCACTTAACATGTTAAAACTTTTATTCCTTGCTATGATATAAACTGGTTCAGTGACTCATCAGAAGAACAATTGCAGTCAGAAATAGTGCTCCTCTAGAGACAATGTTTATACCAACAAAATAAAACATTATTAGTAGTATTTTTTTTCTTTATTACCATATTTATCTAGTGTCCATAGTGTGCCTGGCATTTTGCAGGCAAACGCACACTCCTTTCCCCTGAGAGCTCGAGTTAATAAACAGTGTACAGGGCAGGAATGAGGGAATGTGAAAGATTAAAAATAAGCTGCATGACTGGGGATTACGAGAATGGCTGGGGCCAAGTGCAGCTGAAGTAGAAAGTGAAGTTGGCTAGTCAGGGAAGCTAGAGAGAAATGACTTGATGATACCACAGTGCTAGTTACCCTTGAAATGCTTGAGGCAGGCAGACTGGCTGACTGGGACAGTATTTGTCTTTTCAGTGGGAGTTTGCCATTTAGGGGTAATTCTGTACAGGAGTGTAGCCAGTCCCTGTTTTCTGGCTGGGGCTGAGTCTTTGCGGGGTCGGTCCTGCTTCTAGTCATGTGACTGGAAGCTTCCTGAGGACTCTTCAGTTGCCTAGCAACTGGTGCCGGGAAGGAAGATGGAGGGGGAGAGGCAGCCTGGCCCTCCCTGTCTGCCTGCAACGCCCCTGCTCACATCTGCCTTAGTCTGCTGCTGGCTGGTCTGTAGCCATGGTGGTAAAGCTCACGTCACTGCAGGGTGCTGTGGCAGACAAGGTTGGTAGGGCCTGCTGGCCAAGAAGGTAGGCCCAGGCCCACACAGACCCACCCCCGCCTCTGTAGCTCTGATTGCTCCATGCTTGGTCTTAATCATCTGGAATCAGGTTAAATTAGCAATAATATGAATACATGAGCCTGGAGACATTGTGAGGAGTGGATTCTTTTTTAAATAAAATCATTAATGTAAATAAGTTTGTTGCTGAAACACTTTATAGTCCTTTCAGTCGTGGTCCCATTACATTTATGTCCAGACTCTAGACCAGTGGTTCCCAACCTTTTCTCTGCTGTGGCACACCTTGATACCTTCAGATTTTTCGAGGCACACTGCCATTAAAAACTCATGAATATTCAAATTAAATTACTTATGAATATTCATGAACCATGGCACAGTGTTTCGGAAATGCTGCTATGTGGGGTAGTAGGGGTAGCAGAGCAGGAATGGCAAAACATGGGTGGTCAGGAGTCATGTGCAGTGGCAGGATTGAGAGTGGGGAACACAGCAGGGCAGGGGTGGCAAAAGAGGACAAGGGCAGCCATGTGGGGAACAGCACAAGGGTGGCAAGAGAGGAAGGGAGAATAGGAGTGGCTTTGTGGGGGCACAGGAGGGAACCTGGGGATTAGGAAGGTAGGACACAGGAGCATGGTGCAGCACCCACTTCCCCCTTCTCCACAGTGGCTCCCTGCCACCCAGGGCAAATCCTCACCCCACTGCTGCTCCCTCCCACCCCAGTGGGTCCCGTCCTCCCCTTCCCCAGCCCCTGTTGCCTGTGATGGATTCTCCCATCAGTGCAGGGGCCAGAACGAGGCCTCCAGCCCCTCAGCTAAACCCCCCACAGCCACCCCAACCCCCAGCTACACACACCCCCAACCAAACAGCCACCCCAAAACCCCAGCTGCACACCGTCTGCTACACAGCCACTCCCACCCACCTCTGCAACACACACACATACACACCTGCTGCACACAACCCGCAGCAATCATCCCCTCCAAAGCCCTTACCTGGGCTGTTTTCAGACCAGCAGACACAAGCTGCTCTGTCCTGCAGGGGGAGAGTCACACACTCCCAGCCTCCTGCAGCTCTCTGCTGGCTGGGCCTAAGGTGGAGCCACTGGAACCCTGCCTTCCAGCTGCTCCTGCTATTTTTAGGGGGACCCGTGTAACTCCATGTGCTGGTGCCTTCCTCTATTTTTAGGGGGGGCCAGAAGGCTGCCTCCCTAAGAATAGGGGGCACCAGAACTGTGTTCCAGTGCCTTCCCCCTTACTTTAACCCCTCCCTGCACAGCCCTCCCTGCACAGCCCATCCAGCTCTCGGGGATGCTCGTGGCACACTTTGGGTGTTGCCGCAGCACACCAGTGTGCCCCGACACACTGGTTGGGAACCACTGCTCTAGACTATAACAAGTTTGTGCTTTCATGTAGGAGCTGAGGCATGGGGCTGGGGAGGGGATAGCTATCTGTAAAGATGCAGTTTTAAGGAAATTTAAGTTTTGATGGTACTTCCACCACAAATAATCATCATTAGGGCCTTTTTGCCATTTGTGGTAGGATTAATCTTCTACAAAGTAATGAGGGTAATTTGTAAATGAACTATTTCTCAGAGAGGGTATTTGTAGTCTTCTGTTTGCGAAGTCTCCTGTGAATTGCTGCATAGTTATTCAAGGCTGTAAAAGTTTAGCCATTTCAGCTTAGAGAGGCTTTCTGGACTTGTCACTCTGCTTGGCTCTTGGACAAAGAACATGAAAGACATGCAGGACTTTGGTTTCCTATTTTTCTGAGAACCCTGATGAAGCAGCATATGCTACAGTAGGTCTTCGATCTCATTGCTTGACAATGTAAAAGAGTGCTTAACAATCAGATCTCCTTGTGGAACGTTTTCTAGTTTTGCATTCATGAGTCTGTGGTGTGATAGAGATGAGAGCTAAGAACAATGGCTTTATGATTATGAAAAAATACCACATATGAAAATCGTACAGTGCACTTTTTGGAGTAATGATACCATGATGCAGACCCCAGGGCTCACTGAGCCCTCAAAAGGTTTCAGTTTTTTTCCTTTAAGAAAGGAGGTACTTTCCCTTGTTGTTTCTGCTCCTGTTCCCAGTTAACTCCATTTGTTTTGGTCCTTTGGCCATTCCTGAAATAGACGGGGTCACTATCATTTACATTCTCTTTCTGATGGCTTCCACTGTGCACAGGTTTAAATGTTTCAGGTACCCATACAATAATTACAATAGAACCAGGACTGGTTTACTGATTTCCTATAACATTTATTAGAGGAGAGAATGTGCAGGGCTAGATTAAGGGGCTATGGGGTCCTGGACTGTCCACTTCTGTACCCTGCAGCCTGGGGCCATGGCCCCCACCATGGTGGCCAGGGGGCAGGTCCAGCCACTGTGTACCCAATGCACTCTAGGGCAGCCTGAAGCTCCACCAACAGAAGCCGCCCTGTGCACTAGCCAACCCTGCCCGTGGCCCTGAAGTACACTGCAGTGGCCACAAACTGGTCCGCCCCACCCTCTGAGCCAGCCCAGCCAGCCCAGGGGAAGGGTGAAAGCATAGCAGCCTGTTGTGGCCTTTGGCCCCAAGGGCCTGCCCCCAGTCCCAACAGCAGTGTGCTAGCATGGCTAGATCAGCAGGGACTGTAGGACCTACAGCCCCTAAAGCCCTTGTGTTGACCTGGCCCTGAGAGCGTATAGTGAAAACAGAGCCAAATAAATTGCAGAGCCTTTTATAAAAGGAGTATAAATGACAGGCTGCAAAGTAAGTTTAAGCTTGTGGAATCAAAACCCAAGATCCTGATCAGATATGCTACTTTATTTTTGCTAGGCACTTCACTCTCAAAAGATTTGAGGACCAAATATTTTACTGCAAGTACCCACTTTGTTCCCAGGATATGTGTTTGTGTATCATTGTACTCTGCAGGTATAGGCACAGCTGCTAATTTCACTGAGTCTTGCAGCTTTTGATGTCTTTTCCTTAAAGCCAAAGTGTATGCGTCTGTGCAATTAACTGTGAATTTCAGTGTTAGCCCAAGTGTTATGACTTTTTCAAGATCTCATGATTTTAAGCAAATTTCATGATTTTGGGGGTTTATACTCAGGATGTTTGAACACTTGGTTTTGGCAGTACTGCAGGGTCACAGCTTGTGAATACAGTGAGCATATTCATGTTCAGTAACCTGTTTACAGATGAGTACAAACATTTTGTGGTCTCCAATTAGGTGCATATATTGAAAATTTGAACCCAGAATGTTGTTAAGACTTGAGATGAGGCCTGCCATCAGAATTCAGCACAGGGTACAAAAATGACATGCACATCATAATGTATAAAAATAGAAACACAAATCACTAACATCCCTTCTTTCTCCTGCCCCTGTTCTTTGCCAGATTGAAATAGCACTCTGGTTTCTCCCTAATGCAAGAGAGCCATTATTCAAGCTGAATGAATAATTAGCAATGAATAATTTAATCACAATTTTGCTTTTCAATCAGTTTATCAGTTGTCTGCAAACAGATTATGAAACGCTCATATTTACTTATTCTAAGTTATTTGTGAATTTCTTCACTGAGTAATTCTTGGTTGGCAGATTTTTTTGCAGTTTATTGGCAAACATTTAAAATGTGTGCTGCAGTTTTCAGCCACAGATGGCACATGTTTTTTATTCTGTTCTGATTGAATAACTTCTGTGACTGGCCACCACAGAACGAACGATTAATTTTACAGTCATACATATAATTCAAATATTTGAGTATTCAAGCTTACAGTTTGTTTGTTTATTTCTACTAGAACAGTTTGAATGTTACGAAACTATGGGATTGCAGAGGACCACAAGGGTCACCTAGTCTAACCCCCTGCCAAGATGAAGGATTTGTTTTGTCTAAACCATCCAAGACAGATGTCTATCCAGCCTGTTTTTAAAAACCTACAGTGAGGTGCTTCCACAGCTTCTCCCCACAGTTTGTTCCATTGTCCTATTATTTGAATAGTTGGGAAATTTCTCCTGAGATTTAATCGAAGTCTGCTATGCTATAGTTTGAACCCACTGCCATATGTGCTGCCCTCTGTGTCAAGAACGAGCAACTTTTCTCCATCTTTTTTATGGCAGCCTTTCAAGAACTTGAAGACCACTGTAGTCTCTTCTTTTCCTAACTAAACATACCCATTTCCTTCAGCCTTTGCTTATATGGCTTGCATTCTATCCCTTTAATCACCTTTGTTGCTCTCCTCTGTTTCTTTTCCGTACAGTGGTGATCAAAATTAGCTACAGTACTCGAGCTGAGGCCTAACCAGCACTGAATAGCAGGATCTACATTTGAATAAAATAAATCAGGAGTCCTGTGGCTCTGTTAAAGATTAACAAATGTATTTACTGCATAAGCTTGCATGGGCATAATCCCACTTCTTCAGATTCATGACATGGAAACTGCAGTATATTAGGTGCGCATACACATGCAACGAAGGGTGTGTCACAAGGTCAGTTTAACCAGTTCCAGAGGGGTAGTCTGTTAGTCTAGTTCAGCAAACAAGACAAGTTGTCTTAATTCAGTGCGAATGTGGGCCTTTAACGACAATAGGGCTGTGTTCACACAGCTTTTTTGTTTCGAAACAACGAGGTTGTTTTGAAACAAAGAAAAGCATGTTCACACGACGCACAGTTGTTTCGATACAAGGGGAACCCGTTGTTTCAAAACAAGTTAAACCCCATTTGGAGGCAAAACAACCTTGTTTCAAAATCGTTATTTCGAAACAATGCGTGTGAACATGGAACAAGGTGTTCCGAAACAACATTTCAAGGGCTGCCCCCTCAGCACCCTGGGCAGGGAACCCTCAGCACCCTGGCCAGGGTGCTGAGGGGTGTCCCCTGGCTGGCAGAGCAGGGCTGCAGGCACCGGCGGGGTTCAGCGCAGCCCAGCGCTGATCCCCACCGGTCCCTGCAGAGGGGGGCTGCAGGCACCAAAGGGGTCAGCGCAGCCGAGCACTGAACCCTGCTGGTGCCTGCAGCCCCCCTCTGCAGGCACCTGCGGGGATCAGCGCTGGGCTCCGCAGAACCCCGCGGGTGGCTGCAGCCCCCTCCCCAGCCTCCCTCCTCACACTGTGAACTTGCTATATCGTTTCCCACCTTTTTCCTTATTGCTAAGTAACTTTTTGCTAATTCGGCTTAAGTTATTTCGAAATAAGGTGTTATTTTGATATAAGTTGTTTTGAAACAACTTATATTGAAATAACCCCCTGTGTGTGAACACAGCCTAGATGAGAAGGTGAGACTCATAAAATAGTGGGAGTTACCATTTGCAGACAGTTAGTCACTCTAAGTTCCTATTCAGACCCGGTGTGATGGTTTCAAGTTTTCATATGAATTCCAACCAGGGGTGTCGCTGCTGCTGGGCACTTGGGGCATGTGCCCTGAATCCCAGCGCCAGTGCCCTGAGTCTGGCAGCCCCTCCCGGTCTCTGGCCTGATTAGCCTGGAGTCCAGCTGCTTGCGGCCGCAGCAGCCCTGTCCCCAGCCGGGGATCCAGGGCTCAGCAGCCCACAGCACCGGTGGCCGCTCCGGCCCCATCCCTGGCTGGGGATGCGGGGCCCAGCCGCCTGCGGCGGCACACTGCGGCTTCCAGCCCTGTCCCTGGCCAGGGGGCAGGGCCTGTGGGCCGGGGGTGGGGTCTGCAGGCCAGGGGCAGTTCCCTGGGTCCCTCCCCAGGGCAGCGACGCCCCTGATTCCAACTCTGCAATTTCATGCTGAAGTCTGGTTTTGAAGTTTTTTGCTGAAGTACTATAACTTTCATGTCTGTTACAGAATGTCCAGGTATATTGAAATGTTCTCATAGGCTCATAGGATATGTCTACACTTACAATTTAATTCAAATTAATAAGGATTAATCAAACTAAATTAGTGCATGGCCACACTGGCTTTCATAACTTCAAACTAAGGAATTGCTTAGTTTGAAGTAATGAACCATTACTTTGAAATTATAAAGCCTCCCTTAACTTTGAAATAATGATTATTTCAAGCTTATTAGTTCGAACTAACTGAATGGAGCCTTGTGAATGTGAACTGTTTGTTTGAATTAACACGCTTTGAACTTCTTCATCCCAGGGTGCCTTCACCTTTGTATGTATTGGGTGGGGGCATGGCCCTTCTTGTGTGCCATAGTGCCACACTTCCAATGGTGCCTCCCTCCTAAACTGAACTGAGGACAGAGTCCAAATAGCCAATCAATCCTGCTGTATGAGTGCCAATGTCTGAGAAGATGGGGTGCCCTGGATTTTCAGGTTTAATGCGGGTAGAAGATGGAATATCCTGGTCAGGACTCTAGCGGTGTGTCTGTGTAGATTTATTCCTGTGCTACTTCAGGAAGTTTCCTGAGTAGATGATATAATTTCTTTTGGTATTCCCATTCATAATCTGATTTAGTCATGATGACTATAGCATCTCCTTTATCAGCCTTTTTGATAATAATGTCCAAGTTGTTTATGAAACTGTAGATGGTGTTACATTCTGCATGACTGTGTTTATGGTGCAAGTGCTGTTCTTTGTCCACAATTTTGGCCTCTGCATCTCAGTGGAAACATTTTATGTGGAAGTCCAGTTGGTTATTCTGACCATCAGGATGAATTCATGTGGAATCTTTCTTCCTGTAGTGTTCATAGGAGGATATCTGTGGGTCCTTGTGCTGTTCACTGGTGCGGTAGAAATATTCCTTGAGTCAGAGATGGCAAAAGAAGACTTCCAAAATTACTGTGGAATTCATTGTGTGGGAGGCTCAAGGGGCAGAAAGAGAGTCACTGAGATAGGATATGTTCCTCAGCTGGACTCAGTGTATAGCCGGCTAGATTAACAATACTGTTCGATGGGTTAAGGATGTTACTGTTGTTGCCCCTTGTGGTATGTAGTAGTTTAGATAGTTTAGTATATTTTTTCCTCTGTAGGGAAGCAAAATGTGTGTTGTAGATGGTTTGTTTCATTTTTGTGAAGTTCAGCCACAAAGAAGTTTGTGTTGAAGGTGTTTTTTAGGAGAGATTCCAGTGTTAAGAATTCATTTTTAATCTTCTTTTGCTGTACAGGAGGCTGATCAGGTAGTTTCTTAGTTTCTTTGAAAGTGTGTGACACAAGCTCTCACTATAGTCTGTGTAGTATAGAATAGAACCATAGGGTTGGAAGGGACCTCATGAGATCATCAAGTCCAACCCCCTGGGGCTTGAACCCAGGACCGTCAGTATGTCAGTCATAATGGATTTTTCACCTTCATTCTATTTAGTGTGATGTCCACTGGTTTGCACTTGGAAAGGAAGATGACGTCTGTCTGTATCTGTGCAAGCTTTTTCATGACGCTGATGGATTTTCACTTCATACAGTGAAATTCAGTGCCTTGTACAGCGACAAGATCCAGAGGGATGGCCATGTTAGTCTATTTCAGCATAACAAACAAGGACTCCTGTGGCACTTTTAAAAGACTAACACATTTATTTATTGCACAAGCTTTTATGGGTTTAATCCCACTTCCTCAGGTGCATGAAATGGAAACTACAGTATGTTAGGTATAGATACGTATGCAGAGAAGGGTGTTTGTGAAAAGCAAACATGACAGACATACAAACTCGGTTAGCTCAAAATCCATTTTTAAAATGGAATGTATATTCCTGAATAGAAAAGAAAGAAATTAAATGGATGTTTCTGAAACAAATGCTCGGCTGCTTGCTCAGCTCTGTTTAGGATGAAGACTATGTGGTGGTCCTCTGTAAAGTCAGCATTGTATCTTTTACAAGCTCATGTAAGTTTGCATTCCATTGTAATATCTAGTGTGAGTAAGGGGCAGCATATAACAGACAAGATGATGAAGTCTATGAATCATTGCCATATTTCCCTCCTGATTCCTCTTGCTGTGGGGAGGAAGAAATTACTTTCTCTACAGCAGTTTACTTCCCCTCTGCGTGCTTGACCAAAGTTCTTCCCATTCCCTGGCATTCTAAGCTGCTTTTCTAGCCATTTGGTCACCCCAGGGAACATTAGACAAGTGCTTCTGGCTTTTCTTATCAGAGCCAGAGTCACAGTCTGAGCAGGGGAATAAGGGTGGTCGAGTAAGGATGATGACAGTTTAGCCTTAAATTAGCTAATGTTGAGGTTAAATTGAACTGTACTGAATATGGATTTTGAGGGTCTGCGATAAAAGCCAGGTGCTGTTTAGTGTATACTTGATTTTTAGCTCGGGAGTATTTACTGCAAACAAAGGGATAAATATGCTGCCAATTAGAGACGTTTGGGAAATGTAAGCGCTCAGACCTTGGGATCTGATTTAGATGTTCTCAGTGATTGATCAGCTCTCTGCAGCGAGTCAGCCTTTCATTAATGGCCCTCTTTAGGTTCAGAGGTTCTGCCAATTCAACAGAGAGGAAGGTCACTTAATTTCTTCCTCTGTCCTTTTCTTATTTCCCCTGAGTTCAGCGCTCTGCAGTCAAAGCACACATTAACCAACTGGAACTGAAATCTCTTCTGTCTCTTAAGTCAGATTCTAAAAAGCTCTGCATTCATTGCCTTTTTGTATATATTTATGCAAAGCTATTTTATCTTGGTGGGGAAAATCCATCTTTTGCATTACTCTTGGCATCCTTTAGGATAGCAATTCTGGCTATATACCATTCATATCGTTATAGAAATAGATATACATTTATATGTACAGCACGCATAAACCTCTGGTTTTCTCTGTGTATTTGTCTCTTTCAGACACACATACATACAATTTAGATAGGCCTGGAGAGCTGAGTAGATCAACAGTGATCTTCCATAGTGGAAGAGACTGTGTCATTTATTTTCCTTTAAACCAGTGGGTTTTCATGCTTATCGGGCTGTTGAAAGGTTTCTTGAAATCCATTGTCACAGCTTCCTCCAAGTCTTATAGAAACTTAAATCACCATCTCTCTGTTATGGTTTTTTTTTCTTCTTTTAATAGGTACTTGAATTGTTTTTTCCACATCTAAAGTTTGAGGAACTTCTATGGGAAAGTTCAAGTCTCTCTGACACAAAGTCATTTGATATGGTTAGATCTGTAGGAAATTGGTAAGTCAGTCAGCTAAAATCTATAAAGAAAATGGGATTTGGACTTTTTTGGCCTGCCACACAGTCCTTGTTCATATGTATCTTGTCTATAGTATTTGAAGTGTGAATGATATGTAACACCATCTTTTCTGACACAACATGCAATCATTTTTATGGATTCTTTTTGAATAGTGTTGTTATAAAGTACTGTATAGCTTATTTAAGCAGTGCAAGATGTGTGGTTGAGTGGCACTAAATAAAAGACCTCGGCATGTTTTGTGTGCCAGCCACGGCAGCCAAGGGAAGGGTGATATATTCTCTCACTGTTTCCATAGTTTTCCTCTAACGAGCCCCCATCTTCCGCAGTTGTTCCCTTGCTCAGCGCTTTTCCTGCAGCTCTTAAGGAAAGCTAATAGCTTCCTCTCCAGCTATCCTTTTCCTTGGCTAGCTGTTGGCTATGTCCACACATACATCCTTATTTTGAAATAAGTTATTTCGAAATGAGTTATTTTGAAATAAAGTCCTTATTTCGAAATAAGTTAATTCAAATTAAGGGAAATCCTGCTATCGAAACAACTGTTATTTCTAAATGGTTATTTTGAAATAAGGCCGTTTGGACATGTTTCAAAACTGTTGTTTCGAAATGGTGTTTTTTCAAAACAACATGTCCAAACGGCCTTATTTCAAAATAACCATTTAGAAATAACAGCTGTTTCGAAATGAATGGGGTTTAAGCTGTTTCAAAATGACGGTTCTTATTTTGAAATGACAGAGCCCGTCATTTCAAAATAAGAAAACATCGTGTGGACCTAATCTTTTTTATTTCGAAACAACCAGTGTTATTTTGAAATAAAAGAGACGTGTGGACATACCCGTTGGGATGCTCTTGGTAAAAGTAACCTCTTTCCAGCCAAAGGGAGAGATTTTCACTGTGGACTCTGCTAAACCAGAGGAACTGGAAAATCAAATCTGGATACAAACTCAGGTGTTTTCCATCACCATTTCAGGTCAGCTGGTTTAATTAAAATATATATTCTCTCCACAGGGTTTTTTAGGTAAGTATTTTATCATTCAGTATAATGAATGTTCAGATGGTGGAAATAAGCAGATGTGTGAATATAAATGAACGAGTCTAATGACTTGTGGGGAAGAAAAGAACTGCACACAGGCAAATGCACATGAACAAGGTAATTTCTTCTCAACTCTTTCCCTGGGGTGACTTATATTGAGCTGCCCCAGTGACTTCACTCAAAGAAGCAACACAAAACTCCTGACTCAGGACAGTGCTTACAAATAGCACATAATTCTTGAGGTACACACCCACACTACCCACGTTTACTCCCAAGGGTTTTCTCTCCAGGACTTTGTATCCCTTCTTCTTGCAGAGACACTCAGACTTTATTCTCACTGAGTTGAAATTAATAAGAAGTTATGTACCTAGTCAGGTTGTCTGGGTGAGTCAGCGGATTGGCACTGCATCTCCAGCTGGGACATAAATCTTTACAACCTGTTACACTATCTGTTAGAAAATTTAGCTGATGTTCAGTATTCAAATTTCCAAATTAAATTGATCTGGTGGTGGGGTTGGGGTGCGGTGTATAAACAACTCGGCTATAAGGAAGGAATTGAGCAGCGGCTCTGGGCCCAAAGCAACCCCACCCCACAGCAGCTGCCAAGCGTTCATCACTTGGAGGAGGAGTTCAGAAGTGGAGCAGCCCAATGGCAGAAGTGGAGCTGAGCTGCGTTGGCCTGCCTTCTGAGCTCCTGGCAGGGAATTCTTGCTGCCATATACCTGGTGACCGTGACTTAACAAGCCTACAAAGAGAGGCCTGAAGGCAGAGACTTTATGTTTAAGTTAGTTATTCTGTCCTGCTGGAAAGGAGGGGAGTGGTACAATGATATCCAGGGAGGTAGCCAAGATGCAAGCTTTAGCTGCCTACCGTATGCCCTGGATTAGAACCTGGTAAGGAGTTTGGGCCCCAGCTCTCCTGCCCATCCGTAAAGAAGGCCAACTAGAGATCTCCCCCCCCCCCCCTTCTTTGGCAGGAAACCTATTTTGGGTGGAACAATCAAAGAGTCCAGTGGCATTTTTAAAGACTAACAAATTTATTTATTACATGAGCTTTTGTGGGAGAAAGTGCCACTTCATTTCCATCTTCAAGTGTCTGATGAAGTGGGGTTTTCTCCCACAAAAGCTCTTGCAATAAATAAATTTGTTAGTCTTTACAAGTGCCACAGGACTCCTTGTTTGTTTTGGTGAACTAGACTAACATGGCTACCTATCTGGGGGAAGACGCTGAAAGTACAAGGGTCCAGACCATAGGACTGTGACCCAAGGGGAAGCCTTGAACCTCTCACTGAAAGATTTCTTCATTACTGAACTCTTTTAATGTATCCTAAAAGGGGTAGACTTAAAAGCAGACTTCTGAGTCATTGAAAGGACTGTAGGGAGGAGCTACCATAATAAAGGGGAATAACCAGAAAGTAACTTGCCATCCATTCCCCTGCCCAACCATTACAATGCACTTGGCAGTAAGTGTTCCAATTCACCGGGTGAGACCTGGGTTGAATATTCTGTACTCAATCATAGAGTTGACTAAAGTGGATGATTCGCCATCAAGGACAACTTCCTGCTTTCTTCTCCATAGAGGGAATCCTGATTTGGTGGTCTACTATCCGGAATTGAAGGCCACATAGGAGGTCCTAAATATCCAGGGCATGATCTGCCACATCGATCTGAGAACAATTTTTTTGCCACTAAATAGTCAGTGGAATGGAGTATGTTTCCGATAGGAAAAAAAAAGGGGGGGGGGGGTTAAAGAATTTTGAGATTGTGTTCTCGCTGGTGTTAGAAAGTCACACTGGTTTAGGTAAAATCAATGCTTAGACTGCCTAAATAGAGCACTAACTGAATAGACTATCTGCTATTACTGTAAGGAACTGTGCTCCAATCTTAGACAGACATGCTGGTAACAATGCTATTTGCATGTGTTTGGGATGTATTGGAGGTCTTGGCCTGTATGTATAGCCAGCTTACAAATGGATTGCCTTTACCCCGTATAATAGCAATCAGTTCCTTTGATTCTTCAGCTATTTTAACATCTGCAAAAAGATGGAGATTAACCAAATTGAAAGTAGAATTAGCCTCTACTCAGATCATTAGCTCAGTTTCTGAAGGTTTTCCATCCCAGCTATTCCCAAATGTTTTGTCTATGTTTCTCTTTCTGTTGTTTAATAGAAGAAGATATCCCTTTTCCACTCAGTGTGACTTTTGCTGTGTCTTTCATTCCTTCTGCAGACTGATTTTTAGAAGCATTTATTGCTAACAATTATGTTCCATTTGAGTTTGAATATGATACAATTAGCCTGCTCCCTAGAGTAGGAGGAAGTGGAGACACTGAAAGAAGGCAATGTCTTTATGCATTTGCTACAAAAACTTGTGGAATAAAGGCTTCTGTTTCTTTCTGGAGGTCTGATCTCCTTTGTATATATGTTCATTCATAGAGTAGCTAGGGTTTGAGAAACCCTCCCATAAGTTTGCTGCAAGTCGGCAGATTTCAGCGGCACTCTATGTAGCTTGCATATCTCCTGTCAAGTTACTAACTTCTATTTCCTGTGATAGCCACGCTACTCTGTGCTGAGGGGAAATGCCCTTTGGTTGATGCTGCTTTCCTTTTGTGCAGAGGTGGATTAACGGGACTCCAATGCCGCTCAATCGATCTCACAGAATTGATCTGGCACTGCCAAAAGTGCTGCTGGCAGAGTATACATATCCTCAGCCAAGAAGTAGTATTGACAATATATAGAAGCTTTCATACATAGCCCTTGTTTTGTCTTACTTTTCGTTAGAGCAGGGGTCTCAAACTCAAATCACCATGAGGGTCGCATAAGGACTGGTATGTTAGTATGAAGGCCACACACTGAAACCTTTTCATACTACAATATTTCAAATATTAATAACAATTGTGTCTGGTGGGCCGCAGGAAATAACTAGGAGCCACAAGCAGTCTTTGGGCTGTCAGTTTGAGACTGCTGCCTTAGAAGTTCACGTGTTGTTTACTTAATGGGTTGCTGTTTAGTTCAGCAATATATAAATTAAAACCCAGAGTTCCCAGACAACTCATGCTTAATTATCATTGGCCTTCGTATCAACTTGTCTTCTTCTCCACTGCTATAACTGGGGTGGTGTCTTGCCATCCCTTGTTATAACAAGGGCCTTCCTGACAGTCCCCATTCTAACCATGTATAATGGAAATGGGCACTTACAATAACATACCTCCTGCAAACTCAGGAGATTGTGAAGGGGGAAAGGTGGGAGAGGGGGAAGATTCATATTTTTGTTATTAGTCTGATTTTTCTGAGTGTCTGGCTGTGTTAACGCGGTTTGGGCCCTGGAGACCCTGAATCTCATAAACTGCAGGAATAAACACTGATTTCCCTTAAACACTTGGCAATTGCCATGTGTGAGTAAATATCACTTAAGCATTAGCAGTATTCCTACAGTAAGTATGCGTTTGTGTCACAGAAGGGCAGATATCGAGGTGACTTGACCTGAGGCAGAACTGGTACATTTGCAGAGGTGATTGAGGAAGGCTGAATGCTGGCTTTCCATGAGTGGATAAAAGAGGTGCTCAGGGCTGAACAAAGTTTCTGCAGATTTCCGACTCAGGGCTGATAATTATGCTGCTGAGCTGCAGGCTTTTTTTCGGCCATCTCTACACTGACAGTGGCAAAGTAAGGTCGATTCTTCTGGTTTGACTAATCAGTCAGTCAAGACATGCTCGATCAATCCAGAACTCGATTTTATAAAACCACCCACTTAAGTAGCATAGCGCTGTGTTGTCAGGAATGCATTTCCCACCTGTTCAACTAAGTGAAGACACTGTGCTAAAGAGGAGCTAGGAGTTTGCTGGCAGTGTAGACTAGCCCTTAGGGGAGAAGTTCTAGAATTAGTAGTTTACAATCACAGCTGATCGACCTATCTGTTGAATGTTTTCAGGAAGAGACAAGAAATAAACATATAGAGAAAACCCCTTGTTCTCTTCTTCCTCTACCCCCACACAAAAGATGGTATTTTGTATAAAGTTACATTTCCTTCACTTCATTGTATTTGCATTTTATATCTTCTGAAATCCTGAGCACCTGTTAGCAATGCTGCTATACAGTTCCAAATCAGAGTGAGGCAGGTGGGTTTTCCCCATTGAAATTGGTTGCAATATTAGATTTCTTTCTATTTCTTTATTCCCTGATTTCTGCAGCAGCAGACCATGATGTGGAAATGAAGAAGTGGTTTCCTTGGCAACAAAACCATATGAAAGCTCTCAGAAGTCTCTCTCTTTTACTCAAGTGACTCCCTTTATTCTTTCTAAACTGCTAAGTAAAGGCAGAATAATAATTAATAAATTGCTATCCCCATATTATTCTGGCAGACATTAATATGCCCCTAGTACATAGAATCTGGCAGCTAGCCTGTGTTTTAGTGTCTATGGGAATCACTTTCAACTTCTAGGACTCTGTGTTCAGTATACTGACCATTCTGTCTTTTGATTCAGTTTATGAGCATGATCTATTGCTGCTGGATCTCTTTTTGTTGCAAGGAGGTATGCAGTTTTATAAGGACAAGATTTTTCTGTTTGTTCTTTAACCACTGTTTGAGACCATTCTTTCTGAAATTCCACTGGATCTTGGATCTCTAGGACTCTCCATCTTTCTTCTAGAAAATTAGAGAATGATAGATTGCTCCTCTGTGCTCCTTATGCACCCCCCAGAATTCATGGTGTTTTTATAGTCAATAACATTGAAGCTCCTCTTTTCTTGATCTTAAAATTATGAAGCTCTTAGATACAATTTAGGTGAAATTTCATTTTACTTGAAGAGTCATTTCTTGATGCCACATTCCTAATGTGAATTTTCTATGCAGCAGGAGTATCACATTGAACCAATAAGCCTTTATAACTTCTGCAGAGGCACTCCTCTCACCACAGCCCTTTGGCATATGATATAGATCTATCTATCTATCTATCTATTTCTCTCTAAATGGGTGCATTCCCAGCACAGCTGTATCTTTCAACTAGTTTTATTTTTCTTTATGGTGGTTTGAGGAAACAAACCCAGTGCAGCATCTTAGCAGGGGAGACATTCATTGTTCCTCATGTCATGATTTCATTGTGAGTCTCACAGTATTTGATGCTTAGCTCCTGGAGTCAGGTGATGAGAATCAAGAGAGATTCTTTTTTTAACACGTCTAGCCCACATGGTTGCAGACAAAAGCTTGAAAACATGGAACCGAAGGTATTCAAAATCATTGGGCAAATGTAAAGACCCCAAGGGTGGCATTGCTTGTTTGCCTTTTTATTTTAATCTCATGGTAATACTTTTGGGATGCTTGGGATTGAGAGTACTGAATTTTTGATCTTTAATATTGCTCTGGCAGTCTTCAAGCAGTGTAGCCTAGTAGACAGAGCACAAGCCAGGGACTCAGGACATCTGGTTTCTATTCCTGGCTCTGCCACTGGGCAAGTCACTTCTGTCTGTGCCCCAACCTTCCTATCTTTAAAATGGGGCTAATGGTGCTCACCTTTGTGCTCACCTGAAGAAAGCACCATATAAGAGTTAGGTCACTGGTTCCCAATCTTTTTGGCTCTAGGGCCACAGATCTCATTTCTACAATTCTGAAGTTCCAGCAGTGTTTGCCAGCAGGTCCCCTCCCTGCTACTGCAGCCAGGCTGAAGGAGATCAGTGAAGAGGCTGCCTAATAGCTAATCTCCTGTCTCTCTGGCTGCAACAGGGAATCCTTACGCTTCCTGTAGCCCTGTGCACCTTACCTGGGCCCCCGGCAGTGGCTCCCTTCTGCAGCTAGGGGTTCAGAGGATCAGTGCTCCCCTGTCTCTGACTCCAACAGGAACCCCAGTGCCACAGGACCTAAGCAGCGTTTTGCACCGTGCTGGAGCTCGGGGAGCGTAGTGCTGATCTCCCATCCCCTTGGCTGCAGTAAGGAGCCTGCAGTAGTCTTTTAGCCCCGTAGAAATGTGCTCTGCCTGATTCTTTAGGCAGTGGCTCCCTTCTCCAGTCAGCAGAAATGTAGCTATGGGTCACTCTGAAAGCCCTTGTGGGCCACAGGCTGGGATCCACTGAACTAGGTGTATTAGTATTTATAATGTATTATTCATTTGAGGAGTCACATTGACTTCAGTCAGACTCTAGTTCAGAGTGAGGTTTATAAGACCACTCCCTTTCTGTTGTCTCTGAAATAAAGTCTTGAGAGGGATGTAGCCAGGAGCACAAGAGGATTTTCTTTTCATATTTCCCATTATGGAGATGGGCAGGTTATTGAGAAAGTAGGACCTGGAGGGACTTGTAAATATGCATGACTGATTGACAGAAAAGTTGAAAATCCTCACCTCCACTACATTTGATATATATTCCTTTCATTTTGAAATGACGTGGATATAAAAGTGAACTTGAAAAATCAGAAGGCAGAGTGAAAATTTACATTTTGCTCTGCCCTTCTTTGCAGACAGCTAGCATAGCATTTGCCTATAGCTACAGCAAAACAACAGCCTTGTTAGTTAAATTACCTGAAGACTCTTTGGAGTCCGCTTCCCTTACCACCCTTACTCCCACAAGCTCATGAGAGAAACGATCAGATCATTATTTAAATATTTGGGTGGATTTATTTTTTTTTAAGTTGCTGAAGCTGTTTTCACCTTCATGGGCAGCTTTATGTTTCCATGCATTATGTCAAGGGGAGCATTGTTCTTCAGATTCAGAGCATCTATGGTAAATTTGCCTTTGCGTGCAAACAACAATGAACTCTTGCTTCTATTAATCTGAGATCTGTATTCCCTGTAGTGAAACCTGAAGGGTGGCTGTTCAGCCCCAACCCCCAGATTCACATTTGGTTATCAAAAATACGAAGTGATTGACTAAAATTATTTGCTTTCTCTCCAGTGGTAATAATGCAAAGCCAAATAACCTTTGGAGGATGAGAAATGTGTAATGATGGCAGATCAAATACATCTTTGTACATCACCATTAAAGCAAATGGAGTTGCCCTGTGAATGAATCTGGCCCAGTCACTATTAGAAAAAAATCTCCGTAACAGTAGTCATTTGCTATAAAACGTGGATAATGGCATTTCAAAGGGTAGCAGTTTAGTTGTGTCTATGAATTGACCCTGGTTAGAATGATGATACACATTATGATTCAGGCTGTTTTTCTCCTGAAATATATTGTCTGGAATAGTTTCAGTTTAATTTGTTGTACAGATTACAATCAGAGAGCCTCTGTCCCAGAATGAAATATTTGAACCAAGATGAACAGAAGGCTAAGATGCCATGAAAGAAATTGAAATGGAGAAATGAGATGAGATGAGGTCAGAAATTTAGCAGGACAGATGACTGGTGAGCTGATTTATTTTGCTGGGGGGCAGTTATTCTCTACCTTCTTGATTTGCAGGGATCATGCCACTGTCTCTGCTCCTGATACCCTGTCTGACTGGGAGTTGTAACTAGAATACCACAGAAAACTTCACTTGTGACTTAGAGCTTGGGTTTCTGCTCTGCAACCACCACCTATATGACACTGGGCTCTTTCAAATCTCATTTATAACAATGTGATTTGACGATGCCCAGTGCTATAAAAGAAAAACTCGGCACCTTTTTGAACTGTGCCCCTGAAGACAGATGAATGCGCCATATCTGAACTTGCCATTTGCAGAACCTTCTGATAGAAAGATAAACTAACAGCTTGTGTTCTGGACTATGAAAAACATTGTGAAAATTGTTTGTCAATGTCAATGATCTGCTACACCTCCTGTCAAACTTATAAAAATCTTTCAAAATTACTTTTGTCATGGTCCCAGGGGTCTCAAAATACTGTTATGTAAAACTACCCATTTTTGCATTTACAAAACTGAGAGTTTCTTAATATTAGATGTATAATTTTACCACAATTTTTATGAAAGAAGCCCTTTAGATCTGAGCTCTGTCAACATATGAGGACTGGGACCTAACACTGGGCCCCTTTCCATCCTCTGACCTTATGTCAGATGAGGAGTATTTTGCCCTGGAAATTATTTTGTGTAATCTCCCAAGCCATATCCAGGCCTTTCCAGAATGCTCTAGAGTAGATCTTCCTTCTTAGCAATGAAGCTAAGATATTTTAAATGCAGCTTGTGGCAGAAAAGGAGCATATCAGCCATCTCCTGGTTTTGAATGAATATGAGAAGGGGGAAGGAATTTCTGGTTTCTCTTAGGTAGAAGAGATAGCTGATGCTTGCTAGAAAATCAAAGGCATGACTGACCCTACCCATGTTTATGAATATCTACTATAATTTAGCTGGAATATGTTTGAATATTTGTTTAACTATCTCTTGGATAGATCCTTCAATGGCACAGTGCTGAAGGTCCCAATTCAGAAAACAGTATAAGCAGGGGACTGGACTCAATGACCTCTCATGGTCCCTTCCAGTTTCTATGATTCTATGTACATACCTTGAACTGACATCAGTGTGACCACTTGCATGACAGAAATGATGTAGTGGTTTACTGGGTCATCTGTCTTCCTCCATTCTATTAGAGACCAACCTATCTAACCTTAGTTTTAAGATTGAAGTGTGGGTGCCATCATGATAAAATATTGACTGTGATTTATTGCCCATCAAAAGGAGGAGGAGTTTCTTATTCCTCATGTGATTTCAGAACTGAGAAATAGAGTGGAAAGATCAGGTAAAAAAATTCCCTTTTGGTGTAATGTGTATATTTAGAATATGTGCATGGTGCCCTTCTACCTGAGTAAGAAATGCAGTCATATACATTTTTATCACCCCCCAGGCGCTTACACTGTGGAATTATAGCAGCAGTTCTGTCTACAGTACCATGATCATCAGTTTGGCATCACCTTAATATTAATAAATATATGACTGCCTCTGATGCTGACCTTCATTTCACACAGAAAGTTTACATGTTTGTAACCCAATTTAAAGACTACGCAAGGCTGAGCCTAACAAAGCAAGCCTCTTTCTAATTGGTAGGGAGAAAGACTATTTCACTTCTAATCATGATCGACCAATCTTTAGGACTAATTGGTATCAGCATGTTGTAATTTTATACTACTTATCTTACAGTTTCCTGTTATGCCCATCACTAGTACTTAAGAGCAGAATTTTCAAACACAACTTTAATTAAATTTTCACATGTGACTTAGGCCTAGTCCTTTTGTTGCCCAGTTCCCACTGATTTCCAGCAGGGGTTAAACTATAAGTTGGGGGGCGTTGGAACCCTCCAAATCAGGTGGGCCCCCTTCCTGCATGGGTAGGTCCCCTTCCTGCATGTCCAGGCCCCCCTCCTGCACCCCAGCTCCTGCCCCCTACATACCAATGCACCAGCCCACCTCCCCCAATACTCACCCCCCAAATCAACCCCCCGCCCCAAATACCAACCCCCTGCACCTAATATCCATTCATCTGTCCCCAATATCCCCCGGTCTCCAATACCCACCCCCAGCCACAGCCTGTCCCCCAGAGCAAGCGGGCTGCCCCAATACCCACTGGCAGCTGCACGCCGGTGCCAGGGACAGGCTGTGCTTGCAGGCTTCTGCCTCCAAGCGCAGCCTGTGCATGCACAGGGGAGTGCGGGGTGGCTCTTGTGCCACTCTGTGCTCCCTTGCCTGCTGAAAGGCAGTGGAACGCCATTCTGAGACTTCATTTTTAGGGGCTCAGCATTTGGGGCCCCTAAAAATAGAAAATGGAACTGGAATGTTGCATTCTGGGGCCCAATGTTTTAAATGTTGAGCCCCAAAATGCAGCATTCTGGTTCCATTTTCTATTTTTAGGGGCCCCAGAATGCTGAGCCTCTAAAAATAATGGGCCCCAGAACGGCATTCCGGGCCATTCCAGTGTACTTTTGCCCCTGATTTCTGGCAGTCAGTTGGGCTGGATTTTCAAAAGAATTCAATGTCCAGCAGCTCCTGCTATGAAACTAGACCAAGCTTTTCAGAAATGACCGGTGATTTTGGTTGCCTTAGTTTCTGGATGCCCAATCTGAGACACATAAAGGGGCATGATTTTCAGAAAGTGACAAGCACTACCCCTCTGACAATCAGAGCTTTTTAAAAGTATTTCATGTTGGCCATCCAAATTCATGGGTTAATTTTATATTTTTATTATAATCATGAGCCTAACTTTAGAATGAGATCTGTTCAGTGCTGAGCACTGTGGAAAATTGGACCCCTAGAACCCAAACTTGAAAGATACTACAAAAGTGCTAAGTGCTCCCAATACGCATAGACTACAGCAGGAGTTAGAGTGACCCGCATTTCATAGCTTTAAACCCTAAATGGTACTTTGCCTTCCATGCAAATACTGACTCAGACAAACACCTGGGTAAATGTCTGTGCCTTGAAGCACTTCCTGAAGGCTGCTTGAGAGTTTCCAAAACTAGTTACAAAACTGTAGTTGATAGAAATTAAACAAACTTCGGTGAACAACCTTGCTAACCTCCTCAGCTTCAGAAGAGATGAAAGTCCCTTGTTACTTAAAATGCACTCAGTTCTGCTTTGATGCTGTTTTGAGAGGCTTCAGCTATGACACTGCATCAAAGCTGCAGCAAGCATGATGTGAAACAGTGTGGTTAAAAAATACTCTGACATTTTCGCCTTCCGGCTGGAAGGTCTCATTCGTAATTCTTGCTTTCAGACCAATTAAATGCAAGTATTAACTAAAGAAACAGAGCATTTTGCTCTCTCCTCCTAGTTAGCATTTTCTCTATTTTAGAGGAAGAGTTACTGAATATATATTGAAATTAATATTATTTTACTTTTCTCCCAGCCACAGATTGCCATCTCGCATCCCCATTTCATGACAGAATTAAAAGACATCTTCGTTTCTACCTTTTAACTCTGGGCTACAGGTTCCTATCCAACACTTTTTCACCCATGATACTAATATATAGGCTATGTCTACACTGCCAAAGATATTTCAAAATAGTTATTTATTTTGAAATTTATTTTGAAATAATTATTTCAAATTAACATTATTTCAAATTATTATTTCGAAATAGGAGTCCAGGGAAGACTTTCTCTTTATTTTGAAATAAGGCAGGAGCATCAGGGCTGCACTTGGGTTATGGCCCCAGCAAGGAGCAGCACTGTGGCTCTGATGCTCCTGTTGCGGCTGGATCCTAGCAGGGGTGGGGCTACACAGAGGGTTAAAATGCTGCCGCTTTTCCCCTGCAGAGGCTGTCTGGGGACCATGGCAGCGGTGCCTTTGCTCACTGGCACAGGGATGAGTAGAGGGCCATGGCTGCAGTGGCTCCTGCTCCCTGCCTGGATTCTGGCCTCAAGCCAGATTTTGGCTGCACAAGCCAAATCCTGCCCGCAGCGGTGACAGCCAAGGGGTTGCAAAGTCATTTTTGGTTAAAAAGGGTTCCCCAGCCTGCAAATGATTGGAAACTCACTGGTATAGGGTCATTATTTCGGGGAAAAAAAGCCTATTCCACAGCTGGGAATTGCTTTTTATGAAATAACTATTTCAAAAGAATCTATGTTTTAAAATAAATCCAGGTTTTAGTATTTCAAAATAGCACTTCTTTTTTTCAAAAAACTGAAGCACTTATTTCAAAATACCAAAATGCCGGCATGGGCAGGCATCAACTTTTTTGGACATAAGCTTCCTTATTTTGAAAAACCTTTTCAGTGTAAACATACCAATAGTGATGCAAATTCACCTCTGTTGTAATTCCCTTGCAGTCATACACTGCAGAGTCATGTAGGGGGATGAATTTTGTACCAGACAGTTAAAACACTTCTCCAGTCCCAAATCAAGCGCTAATTAGGTTCAGCACATATGAACCAGACAGGCAAGATTTATGGATAAGGGTCCTGCATGTGCAGATAAACTTGGGCTCAAATAGCAAGCCCCACCACAGGCTATGAAACATTAACTGTAGAATGATGCACCATTTTCTCCAGATATCTTGCCTCTGAACTCCTCCCATTCTAGTCCATTCAACACACTTCACCTAAAATAATTTTCTTTGGTCCCTAAACTGATCATATCATACACAATTCTACACAGATGCACATGCCAGTCTCTTCTCTGGGAATCTGATCCCATACCACCCCTATTTCAAATATCACCCTCACTCATCAAGGGGTATATCTACACATCTCTTTTATTTTGAAATAACACTGCTTATTTTGAAATAAAAGAGATTAGGTCCACACGACGTTTTTTTATCTTGAAATGACGGGATCCATCATTTCGAAATAAGAACCATCATTTTGAAACAGCTTAAACTCCATTCATTTTGAAACGGCTATTATTTCAAAATGGTTATTTCAAAATAAGGCCGTTTGGACATGTTGTTTCGAAACCAGCAACATGTCTGAACGGCCTTATTTTGAAACAACCATTTCGAAATAACAGCTGTTCCGACAGCAGGTTTTCCCTTAATTCGAATTAACATTTTCTTGATTCGAATTAACTTATTTTGAAATAAGGACTTTATTTTGAAATAACTCATTTTGAAATAACAATGTGTGTGTAGACATAGCCAAGGGTCTACACGCTGCCTCTTTGCTACGATTGTGCCTTTTGGTGACTTCTTGTTTTTCATTTGAGTGAGACAATCCAGTCATAACTCTTTCAACATCTTGGTGCTTTTTTTGCCACTATGCTTTTGTTTCATATCTCTTCTTCCACCTGGAACAAATTCATCCCAGTCCATGAGGTCAAGCAGCCTCCCTCTGCTCTTTCAGATCTCCCTTATAGCCCTTTTTTTGGATAACATTCTGGCTCACCAGATATTTACTTCACTTCATAATCTTTTCATTTACCTCACAGTATGGAATAATCATATATATCCTATTAAAGAAATCCTCATCCCTTTAAGGCTGACCTGGTCTGATCTAACTGCTTTGTTTCTGGGCACCATTCCTTCCATCCTCCCTTTCTGTATTTTTTTTTTCTCTTTAGGTTGTTGGCTCTGCAGGACAAAGTCTTGTCTTATTACATTTCTTTATGGGACTGCTTAACTCGGTGGCTTTCTCTAATGTGCAGTCAATAATACATTAACATTAGGACCCTGGATAAGTAAAGTTCACTCAACACTAAAAATTGTTAATTCTTGCTCTCCTTTTCATTTAATTCTTTCTCCCATCCTCCTCTTCTTCTCCACCTGATGTTTTCTGTCCCCTCCCCGCATTCCTTTTCTCTTGTTTCTGTTGTAGCTGTTTCTGTCTTTCTCAATCTTCTCTTTAGTTCTCTCCATTGCTTTCTGTTCTGCCTTTACTCTTTGTCTCCATTTTGTCCCTGTGCCCTTTCTTTCCTTCCGCCTGTTGCCTGGCTATTCCATCTCCTCGTCTCTCTGTCTCTGTCTGTCTGTCTCTTCCCCTGCCTTGCCCACTCTCTCCCCCAACCTCAACAACCCTTCCCTGATCTTTTTGTTTTCTTCTCTTTTTCCCAAAATATAAGAATGGCTATCTGGAGTCAGTTGTGACCATGGTTTGGGAACTGCTGCCGTATTGTTTCCTCCCCGTTTTCTCTGAGCCCTTGTCTCAGTTCTCTCAGCTCTCTCCAATGCTGTGCTCCCCCTTACCCTGCTATCTCTTCCCCACAGCCTCCATTCTCTTTCCCACCTTTTTGGGCCCCAGAGGAAGAGTGGTGCTGAAGCATGGTTGCAACAGCACCCCAGTGTTCCCCATCTTTGCACACACTGTTATGTACATGCCAAGAAGAGAGGGTCAGCCAGGCTGGGCAGTGTCCGTGCCATACCCCCTTTAAGACAGCACTCAACAGTTCACATAGTTTTTTAAAGCTTTCCTTAAAAGCAAAGTTTTTCTTACATAGAGATCCTGATTTTGTTCCCATTAGAATCAGCTGCAGATTTGCCAAGGATTCTCAATGGGAGCAGAGTCACAGTACATACCAAGCCTGGTATTCAGCTTGTATACATCAGCTGAGCTCTATGTGGCCTAATGACTTTAAGAGGTGAAAACACAGTGAGGAAAAGAAACAGAAATGCTGACAAGAGGACAAAAGTGTGATTAGAAATAAAACTCTAATCTACTCTTGTATGCTTCTCATATAGAGGAAAATAAGAGCACACACGTTACTTTACACGAGGAAGTGATTCTGCATTTCCCTGCCAACAGCCTTGTAGAAAACTAGGTAAAATTATGTTTATAATTTATCTGCAGCTCTCCTATTCTTTAATTTGCTATCCTGGATAACAACTCTCTTGATAGGATAAGTAGAAATATTGCTTTTTGGCAAATTCTCAGTCTTTTCTACTACAGAAGATGCAAATTAGTGGCCTCATTCTTTTTCCCTTCCCCTACCATCCCCCTGAGGTTTCAGGCTCCCACGGAATAGGATGGTGTTACAGTTCAGCTCCTGTAGAATCAGGTCATGGGATTTTACTCGAATCACTCACAGTCCATAACATGCATCTTCAAAAGCAATTCTGTATACTAAGGTCTATAGGCTGTGCAATACAGAAGAACAGAAAATGCCTTCAGTGTTGTAAGAACCTTGTGTGATGTTTGGCAGTATCCTCTAGAATAAAATGTGACAGGATCTTTTAGTATCTCTATGATCAGCAAGTGGTGGTAAGGAATGGGTTTTCCCTTTATGAAACCCTCTGTAAGCTTAATATCTCACATTCAGACATTCTAAAGGTTTTTTTTTCAATATGATCCTTCACTGAATGAATTTTTTGAACTTTAAAACAGTGGCAATCATTCATGATTCTCAGCTTGCAGTCACAGTACCTGTATGTCAAACTGAATATGACCTGTGTGGAATATCCAGCCAAAAATGGCAATATACTGTATCCTTAGGTTGATTTCTGAAGGTTGGCTGTGTTTAAATGGAAAATGTCACTTTCTCTCTCTCTGAAATTATTGTTATACTTGGTTCAGGTTTGCTTCGGAGAATAACACTGTATATTCTGTAAGGAATCATATGTGCCAGTTGGAAAGGAGAGAGATTTAGCTGAATACTTTTCCTGACCTGACTGAAGTCTCTTAACACATGTGTTAAATAGATGGTGCCTAAGACAGTCACAAACCAAAGTCTAGCAATGCAGCATTCATTCCACAAATCCAGCCTCATCCTTTGGAACGTGCAGAGAAGAGTTTAATTCAGGATAATGAATAACAGATTTTGGGAGAAAAGATTTTAGAGGAGCTCCATTGAGGCACAGGAGTCCATCCATGAAGACCAGACCATGAGAAAGGATCAGGCCTTAGATCAAGCCCCGCTCCTGCAACTTGCTTCACTTAGCAGATATCTTTACTTTTAGGGCACTTCAATAAATCCAGTAGGGCTCTGTGCCAGCACAGGAAGAGCTTGCATAATCATTGCCATAGCATTTGGACACATTTGAAACACCGATAGAGCCTAAATTCAAGCAGGTGTAATCTGTATAAGTGAAAGAAATGAAAAATTATCAAATTTCATGACATTTTATCCTAAGTAAAATTCTGTCCCTTGGGCCATAAAGCTGAAGTAAGTCCATGAGGAAGTAAGTCACTGTATAAAAAAGATCCAAAGGGGTAGCTGCGTTATTCTAGTTCAGTAAAACAAACAAGGAGTCCTGTGACATTAAAGATGAAGTTCCCCCATCTTCAAAGCATCTGACAAAGTGGGATTTTCTCCTACAAAAGCCCATGTGATAATTAATTTTTTTAGTCTTTAAGTGCCACGGGACTCCTTTTTTGTACCACAGGAATGTGATGTTCCTGTATCAGCCTGGCCAAGGCTAGGAAGATTTTTATATGCTCCACCACCTGGAGCCTCCAGTCATGTTTAAGATATAGTCCTATGTAAAACACATCACAGTACTCTAACCCTAACCTGTGTGGTCCTCTGATTTCTTTGATCCCTCCATGCCCCACCCTTGCTCAGCAAGTTGTTGGCATTGAACGATCAGGTTTTGTAGATTTGTTTCTGATGTCAGTCAGGCACAGGAGTACACAGGAGATGAGTAAAGGTTAGAGAAACAGAGGAAAAATATTTTCAAATTAAAATGAAAACTCGAAAGTAATAAGATGCATACATGACATGACAAACCAAATCCCGCAGTCTTTATTTGTTGTAACCCTCATCCTTTTCTTTTTTCATCATCCTTTTATCACTGTAGTTGAGCAAAAAATGAAAAAAAAATCAGTGAAAAATTTATTGATTTCCTTTTTCTATTTTCCATTGGAACTGTAAAATTCTCAATATTCACTATACAGGTTTCTCACCGTATCATAATGATCAAACTAGAATTTATGATGTCTACAATAGTGATGGTGTCTTTCTCTAGTTCTATAAAGCATCAGACAGCATAGGATAAAGAATGATGATGCCAAGGATGTGTGTTAATCTTAACTGGGCTCAATCCTGCAAGGTGCTGAGCAACTGTGGGAGGTGCTGCATTGCTGATAATGTATATACATATTGAAATATTAATTCTTATGGATTGCTAATTTTGCTAGGATTTGAGATTGCAGTTAATATTAACATTTGGGGGGAGGGAAATGTCCTTGTGGTTTATTCCCTATATTCATTAAACAGGTTGTTAAAAGGCCCATCAGATGAAATGTATAGTTTGTTCATTTTCAGAGGTGATTGTTTTGTGTTCACATCCGTAATGCCTCTGAAAGAAGGAGCCATCGGCATCCTTTATATATGAACAAGTTAGAAAAGAGCAAAATATAAAAAACCAAAAAACCTTGTTGTGGGTGAAAAATGATCTGATGGACCTGAATGGTTATTTTGAGCTCTTGCTGTCTAAGGTATAAATCCTATCTCATGCAGAGTTTATATCTTGTGTGCTGAGTTTGACTGGAGTGATTTTTATGGCTGAGTTATAAACCCCTGAAAATAAGAGTGTATAATGGAAACATGGACAAACCTTTAACTGTAGCATAGCTGGCAGGCTCTGCTGCACCAATGCATCTTTCTTCAGGACTATAGTCATAAACAGACTGTCAAAGATGTCTCCACTCTATGAGTGGTTCCTGTGCTGTACCAAAGTGTTCACAGCTAGGAGGTCATGGATGACTGTGTCCTCAGTAGTCTCAAGGTAAATATTTGGGTAAAGCCAGAGGGAAAGAACTTAGAAGCAAAAGTTTTTTTCATTCATTGCTTTGCTTCCAGACACTAATAAAAGTCCCTCAGCAGCATTCAATCTATTTCAGAGATAGATAGATAGATAGATAGATAGATAGATAGATAGATAGATAAGTCTGACTGAAATAATTTAAGGTTTCACATACGGTAGAAAGTGTGTAGAAAGATACACAGTGATGGTCTGAAAAGTCAGTTAAAACGTATAAATATGTCCATTGATATTAAATGACTCCTTGAGGTTTTTGTCTGTGCTGAGCATTCAGGAAGATTTCTCAGTGGAGATGATCTCATAAAGGCAATTCATATGATTATTAGGCACTAGCATGTACAGGAGCATATCAGCCATGCCACTCTATAGCAAGGATGTACCTGTTAAGCTTTCTAGACATTCAGCTTTGGCATGGTAGCTATAAAGGATGCATGATGGCTATCAGAGAGTTAGAATCTCAAATTTGCCTTGATCCCATCACTGACTTTAATTATTTAAAGGATGGCAGCAGGCTGGCAAAAGAGGGGCAAGGTCAATCTTTTCTTACTTCTCTGTCACATCAAACAGCAATAGCAAGAAAGTCCAAGTCTAAGAGGTAAAGCTTGTATTGTTAAATTGCTTCCATTCCTTAGCCATGTTGTACATTGCATGTGTTGATCTGAGGAAAGCTAGTGTATACATTCCTTCCATTCTGTATAGTCAGAAAATTTATAGAAGGGGAGGTTGTCTACCTTTGTAATAAATTCCAGAGGGGTAGCCGTGTTAATCTAGTTCAGCAAATCAAACAAGGAGTCCTGTGGCACTTTTAAAGACTTACAAATGTATTTATTGCATGAGCTTTCATGAGAGAAAACTCACACTTCAAACCATGTGACGAAGTGGAATTTTCTACCACGAAAGCTCATGCAATAAATAAATTTGTTGGTCTTTAAAAGTGCCACAGGACTCCTTGCTTGATGTGAAGTAAAGTTGATGTTTCATGATTTTATCTTGTAGGCAATAAACTATGTTCTCAAATTTTTGGATTAGAGTTATCCATTTGATAAAGTTTTCATGGGGGTGGGGGCATAACTTTTGGTATCTAAATTTCAAAGTCAATAAAAATTCTTTTTCTTCCCTTATACTTCAACCAGTTTGGTATGGAATTATAGCAGATGTATGTATAACTTTAATGGAGAGAGATGACCTGTGAGTTATGATGCTTTTAAGTTTTCTCCACTCTACGTCTCACAAGACTGTAAGGTTCAAATGTGTCTCCGTTCATGAATCTCTTTGTTGTGGGACAAGCTTATGTGAACTGCCACCTGGCAAAAGATCAGTGCTACAATTCTAGAATACCTAATTGTATTTCTGTTCATGTTTCGTGTCATATGGTCCTCTGCGCGTGTGTGTGTGTGTGTGTGTGTGTGTGAGAGAGAGAGAGAGAGAGAGGGAGAGAGAGAATTGTACCTACCACATGTTACAATCTGCCAAGGCATGAGATTTTCATTTTAGCTTGTTCTGGGGGATCCTCTTCTAGAGTGATGTTATTATAAATCTTGCATTGTTCCCAGCCTGGCTGTCTGCATAATCTACATGATATAACTTCACCTTACAAAAGCAAAGAGTTTTCCATGTGTCTCTGTGTCAAGTGCAGTTCAGAGCCATGTAAACACAGTAACGGGAACCACAGGGGTAGCTGTGTTAGTTTACTTCAGCAAAACAAACAGGAGTCCTGTGGCTCATGCAATAAATAAATTTTAGTCTTTTGTAAGTGGCACTATGATACAGGCTAAGTATAGACAAAAATGTCCTTATGTGTTGATTAACACCTACAAGTCTGATTCTCCTTTTACATACACTGTGGGACTCCATTAACTTCAGTGAAATTACCATACTCTTGATTTTTACAGGTTTGAGAAAAAACTCACACCTGTAGTCTTTTATTGTGTGAACTTAAAGCAAAATGAAGGTGAGATAAAGAAGGTTCTGTTATTGGAGAGAGCTGTTGAGCAATTCTGCACAAAAAGGGATAATTTTAAAAACAGGTAAATGAGAACAGCTAACAACAACTGTATTCTATTTCCAAATCTCTGGAGGAAAACTGATGATTAGACGTAGTTACTATTTTTCCCCTAAGATTTTTGAGGAGTCTGTTACTTACTACATGCACCTGCATAAGTTGAGGATGAATTGTCTTACTAAATTTTATTATTCTGAGGAACAGTGAGAATAACAAACTGAGACAGTGATGAATTTAGAGAAATATGAATAATACATTATTGCTCAGGATATATCAACAGCTTGATGACTAGCCTCGGGATATAGTTTCAAGGACAACATAGAGCTTCAGAATAGTTTTCTCAATGACCAATGTGGAGATGGAGGTCTCACTATGAGATCTGAAAGACCACTTTTGATGGCTCTGGGGAAGAGAGGCTCAGCCCAGGGGGATAAAAAGCTTTTCCAAGTTTTTTTCATTTCTACAGATGTCATTAGATTACAAATAAAAATGGGAGGAGGCACATGCACATATAGGACATAGTATTAATTTGTTTCTGCTACCTGACTGATTATATTGCAGGGTTACTGCTCCTCCAGCCCAGGTTTCTGGCTTGACACCAACCCAGGACAGCATGATGACATGCTAATTTCAGGGGAAGTTGGAGCCCTCTGGACATCTGTTCCCCTGTTGGCCTTAGGGCATAACATCATGGTGCAATATAGACATTACCATGCCACAGTGTCCAAATGCAAACAGTAAAGAAACATCATTCATCTTTTTTGTTATTTATTCTATCACCATGCAGAACACAAAATTGTCTTTTCTTTCCTTGATGATATTTTATTTCATTTGAATGTAGTAAAATATACTGAATTAACAAAAAAAAAATTTCTCTGACCATAAAACAAGCATGACAGGTTTCCCCACTGCTCTACTGCTGTGCTTCCCCCTGACCAAGTGGGGACTACTTAGGATGGATGGGTAGTTAAGTATTCATGTCCTTTTAGTCACTGGTGTCTTCTCTGAAAATACTTACAGCAGTGCCACTTTCTGTGCATATATTACTCCACTGCAAAGTGGACTGGCAACACATTCATTTCACGGAGCCCCTCTGACAACCGTAATGGGCCAACTTCATTACTGTCAACCTGGTGACTCAGAAGTGAAAGGCTGCCAGTGCCCCAAGCCTTGCAGTTCCCTTAAAATGTCCCTTTTCTTTTTTGCCCCCCCATATCATTCTTTCTCTGATGAAGATTAAATATATAGAATTTCTGTACAGAATGTACAGTGGAGTATGGAGATGAATTGAAAGTGAATTTTTTTATCAAAAGAAACAAGGAGTCTGTTGGCACTTTTGAAGACTAATAAATTTATTTATTCGTTAGTCTTTTAAAGTTCCACCAGACTCCTTGTTTGTTTTGCTGAACTAGACTAACATGGCTACCCTTTGGAACTTAACTTTTTATGTCACACTGGCCTGCTGTAGCTCAACACTAAGTTCAGCACAGCTGGCTAAATTCATGTGGAAAAAGTGCCAGACCTTGTGAGAGTTGTTGGACACCAGCAAAGAGCTCTCCTCCTTTAACATCCCATCTGTGCTTTTGAATTTGAGGTGGTAGGTTGTCACACGTTAGGCCATTTCCAATCTTGCATCACCTTAGACACCACTAGTGGATGTGCTTGAAGAGAGTGGCAGAACAGGATTATTGATGGGAAACATGAAGGTAGAATTGTTTTGATTTTGCAGAATGAAATAGGAGCCTGACTATAATTTTTAACCTTGCCTTAGTTTAATAATTTGCAGTATTAATGCTACAAATACCGTGCATGTTACTGTGGCTGTAACAGTAAATGAAAAATAAAACATGTCTTGTGTCAAAGCTTATATTTGAATTTTTGATTACAGCTTGTAGACTTGGACGGTACTTAGGAAGAGAGGTGTGCTTCTGCCCAAACTAGGGGGCATGGAGGCATTATGCCTCCTGTGGGCCAGAGGATGCGTGAGTCAGCATTGTCCAGTGAAGAAGTCACTAGACATTGAGAGTCAGGAGAGTGGGGTTCTCTTATCTCTTTCTGTGGCCTTCTGTATGGCCTCACACGAGTCATTCCTGTCTCTGCTTCCTTTTTCAGATCTACCAAACAGGACAAGGATATTTACTTTCCTTTGTAAAGCACTTTGAGAGCTACAGGTGAAAAGTGTTATGTGAGAGGTAAATTATTATAAGCTTATTACTATAATATTCAAATAATAATGTGAATAGTTTCCTGGGATAGCATGCTCATTTGTAGCAGGTGTTTGTTCTAGTGCAGTCCTGTAGGAGCCGTCTATGGCTCCTTATTCTCTAGGCAGTTGATGATGATGCTGGAACTAGCAACTCTTCTGTAACTCCTTGGCCTGACCCAAAGCCCACATTGATGTGAGGTGAGATACTCTCCATGTCTTCAGTGGTCTTTGGAATCAAGTCTTTAGTGCTCTTGTATTGAGGCAGGGCAGATATCTACTTCTGCAACATATATGTACAAATGCTGACAAATCCAGTACTTCCAAATATTTCAGTGGCCCTCTCTCCCATTGCCACAGCTGGATTCAAGAGCACGGTGACATTTTTGTCCTCTCCTCTGATGAAGCAGCTGTGCTTTTCTTTCTGGGAAATGCAGCTTCCCCATCAAAGAAATGTTTTCTGGAACACTGTGTTAGTGTAATCACTTTTTTTTTCCTCCCCTGATGCAATTACATCATGCTCTGTGGTACTTTTGGGAATAATGTGTCAGCTTAGCAGTTTGAAATGCCCATGGGTGCATCAGTTTATAGGTAGTGCCCGTGGGCACAGACATGTAATGGATGCCTATGTGAAAAGCCACCTCTAATTACTGGTAGGCTTAATATGCAAGCAAAAACAGCATGGTACATTAGGAAATGCCTGGGTGAAGAAAGGCTAATAGTTTAGTCCTCTAAGGGTTAATTAGGAAGAGAGCCCCCTTCAGGACCAGGAATTGTTTACTTCAATAGTTTTCATGCAATCTGCAATGTTTCACCCAGGCACTAATTGCGCCTGATGGACCCATTACTTTGTAATCAGAACTACAGTGTAGCTGATTCCCCAGCGGTTAATTAAGTGGATGAGGTAGCGTACAAGACAAAGACCACCTGAATTTTCCACCATCCATACAAGGGAAACTATTGTTACCACAAGCAATTGAGTTGCTCTGCACCAGTGGTGTCTTTTACCTCTCAAGTTTATTAGGTTACTCTACTAAGACAATGCAGAGTGATCCATCAATGTTCCCCTTCGTGACTTGGCCTTGCAGCTGCTCACAGAGGACTCCTGAGGCTCTGGAAATTTAAACTGATTTTCGCCAGGCTTGTTTCCTGTAAAGGTTATTTCCTGACAAGGTTAAATGTGCAGCCCTCGTGAAAATAACTGTACCTTCAGCCAAATGGCATTTAAAAGACAGGAGAGCTGTCACTTAACTGTTATCCATTTCACAATATACTAAGCATGGTGGGAGGCCAAAATGAATGGTAAGGTGATTTCATCTTTTTACACTTTCTCTTTATTGGTGCCACTGCCACCTTGGTTTGATCTGATGTGGCCCAACTTTCAATACAACAGGATCCTTCGTGTAAATTGTGTTCTTTAATTGCATTCGGCCCATGGGGAGGAGGCAGGAGAAGGGCATGTGAAATTCAGCATTGAGCAGCACAAGAATGGAAGAGGAGAGCAAGCTCAGAAAAATAAATAATAACAGAATAGGTGGATGTGTAGTTTTCATATGTGTGTGGTGAATATAGATAAGGAATATTGGCAGTATGTGTTTCTGTGCCAGGAAACCATTGGTCATACAGTAGCTGTTTAATTCAAACATAAGCACACAAGCTTTAGAGATGTTCATGGAAATGTTCTATTCATCTGGGTTCTCCCATTGCTTATAGGAGACCGGGGTACACTATCCAGAACAATTAGTTACCTTTGAAGCATCATCTTACCCATATTGTGCATGCAAGGTCAGGTTATATGCAAGTTGCCATTTTGTGGAGCAAAATAGCATCCTTTGTGTGATGTGACCTCATGCATATAGTGTGGGTGAGGTCATGCCATGTGGAAGAGGTCATTTTGCAAAATGGTGTCTTCTGCATGCTTGGGACTGCTGTGACCCCATCTGTTGATCAAGTGACCCTACTTGGGCCCACACTTTGGGAACTGTTGGGTTAAGAGCTTTGCTAATAAAATTGAGCATCTCTCTAGGTGAAATATATGCATAAGTGCTTTGCTGAAATGAGGCCTGTGTCTCCACCCCCTCATGTTTTGTTGTGAACTAGTGGAACTCCATCATCAGGAAATAACTTCTTTGAAACCACTTGTACATTCTGGTCTCTATCTACCCATTTACTTTGAATATCCAGAAACTCAAAGCAGTACTCAAATGTATACCACCTGGCTTCACCTGATCATACAACAAATCTGCCAATTGCAGATGGCTGCAGTATGGTGCTGTAGGTGGGCCCAGTTCCTCTGGAAAGTTCTGTGACAGTAGCAAATCTCTGAAACAGATTTGACCAATTTGCTGTGGTTTGGGAATTCATGGCCAACTGTTTGCACAGACTTTTGCTGATGTGCTTACTGCCATAAATCTGTAGTTATTTGCAAAATGCAATGGAGTTATGTTAGGGATACAGTTATAGGGTGTGTTCACACAGCATTCTTATTTCGAAACAACAGAGGTTGTTTCGAAATAAATGCCATGTTCACACGACACGCAGTTGTTTCGAAACAACAGCATTGTTGTGAAACAACTTAAACCCCATTTGGGGTCGAAACAACGTTGTTTTGAAACGATTGTTTTGAAACAAGCCCATCTGAACATGTTGTTTCAGAAAAAAGTGTTCCGAAACAACATTTGACCCTCAGCACCCTGGCCAGGGAACCCTCAGCACCCTGGCGAGGGTGCTGAGGGCTGTCCCTCAGCCCCAGAAAGGGGGCTGCAGCCCCCAGCGGGGGGGGGGTGAGCTGCTGCAGGGCAGCTCAGCCCCCGCCCGGGCTGCCCCCAAACCCTGCCGCGGAGTCGAGGCCTCCCGGCTGGAGCCCGCCGCCCGGGCTGCCCCCAAACCCCGCCAAACCCTGCCGCGGGGTTGGGGGCACCCAGCTGGAGCCCACTGCCCAGGCTGCCGCCAAACCCCGCCACGGGGTCGGGGGCGCCCGGCTCAGCCCACCGCTGCAGGGGCCGGGGTGAGCGCAGTCCCGGAATTCCCCAGCGCAGCCGCTCCTGCCGGGGGCGGAGTGCCGAGGAATCCTGGGGCCGCGCTCACCCCAGCCCCTGCAGTGGTGGGCTGGGGCAGGCGCCCCCGACCCTGCAGCAGGGTTTGGGGACAGCCCAGCCGGCGGGCTCCAGCCAGGCGCCCCCGACCCTGCGGCGGGGTTTGGGGGCAGCCTGGGTGGTGGGGTGAGGCGCCTGGCTGCGCTTCACCCTGCAGGTGCCTGCAGTCCCTTCCCCAAGCGAAATATCATGTTCACACCGTAGACATGCTATTTCACTCCCTTATTTTGAGAACACTTTTTTTGTTTTTCAAAATAAGGTGTTTCAAAATAACCCTTTATTTCGAAACGGCTTGTTTCGAAACAAGCGCTGTGTGTGTGAACATAGCCATATAGGCTTACTGAAGTTGCTAAGAACATTTATGAGCTCATGTAGGGAACATTTTGTCTCATAAGTTAGGTTATGAGACTGAGAGCAGGGACTCAATCTAATAACTTGCTAATTAGGCTTTACATTTCTCTGTGAAAGAGTCCTTCATCCAAATGAGAAGTGTAGTAGACACATTTTAATGTGTCATGTAATAATCCCTCCCAGTCAAGAGTTGGGTAGGGCTTGTTGGAACTTTTCTGTCAGGTTTTGACTAACCCTGTATTTTTCAAGCAAGATTATCCTTAATGCAAAAATCTGATGATCTCTCTTGGTAGGCCCATTTTCTTCGATGAAACAAGTATAGCTGTTGTGGTATTTGTGCAGTTGTCCATATTGAGTATTACTCCTGTATCCTGATTCACATTCTTTGTCACTCTTGGTGTCACTGGATTTCTTAAATGCATTTGACTTTATTTATAGTAGCATCCCTTTAACATTTTTATGGGTCATTGTTGGCATTATTTGGGAGGGACAACTGTGACATAGTTTAAATATTATTTGATGTTGTTTTCACTGGGTTACTATAGCCTCAGTTCTGTTTCCATTTGCTGGGGTGATATTATCACTATGATTTAATTGTTTGTTAAATGGTGTGTGCACTCAGTGCTATATAAGAGGCACTGTCCTTGGCCTAAAAGATAGATACGGGGTGCACTGGAAAATCCTTAGCTGAGTTATGTTCCCAGGAGAACTGATTTTAGAACCTTCTGTAGTCCTTAATGTTTATGGTTAGCCAAGTGTAAGCCACTCCTTGTTTGCATCATTGACATTACTTAAGGAGTAAATTGCTATTCTTTGCATTTAAGGGCACTACGATCTGGCTCAGAGAGAACTGAATTCTGGATTGTCATTAAATGTTGACTTATTCAAGCATTGTCGGTTTTGAAATTAGAACTTAACTTCAAATATTACTGAGGTCTCTTTCTGCTTGTGGGTGATTGTGAACAAAGAAATAGTGCATGATCAGAAAGAAAATCCAATAGACTTAAAACAGAGAGAAGCAATGTGAAGGGGAAAGTCTAGTAGAAAGTAAATTTTCTCTCTCTTTCTCTACACACATACGTAGAGTGTATGAGCACACTCAGCTTGTGCCAAAGTGGCATTATTTTAGGAATCAAGACAGAGGAGGGCAAGAGGGTATTCTGGGTCCACTAATTAACTCACTTTAACAAGGAAAACACTTAGTTTTCCTCAAAAGGTTGTCTCATCTTTGAGGGGAAATTGGTTTAAATCCTAGGGGAAAAATATTTGTTAACTCAAAAATAGAGTTTGAGAGAGATGCCAATGTCTAATTTTTAATCTTACACAGTTTCTAGTATGTTACACGAAGGGTATTGCAACACAAGGGTTTTATTTCGAAACAACGACTGTTGTTCCAAAATAAAACATGCCAGATCCACATGATGTTTCTTTATTTCGAAATGACAGAGCCCATCATTTCAAAATAATAAAACCTTGAATGGAATCGAAATAACCCTTGTTTCAAAAGGGTTGTGTCAAAACAAGGTGGTTGGAATGCCTTGTTTCGAAACAACCCCTTTTGAAACAGGGGTTAGACCTTCCTCCCAGGGCATGGCAACCTGGGAGGAAATGCTCCCCTCCCCCAGCACCCTGGCCAGGGAGCCCATCAGCACCCTCGCCAGGGTGCTGGGGGAGGTGCAAGGGGGTGCATCAGGTGCTGGGGGTGGGGGGCTGCAGCTTTTCCCGCTGCAGCCCCAGGGCTGCTCCAGACCCCACAGGCTGGCGGGAGTGGGACCCGCTCGCCCCACTGCAGACCCGGGGCTGCTCCAGTCCCCGCGAGCCATCGGGTGTGGGGCCTCCTCCCGCCGTCCCGCGAGGGCTGGAGCAGCCCTAGGGCTGCAGTGGGGAAAGTGGGGGGAGGAGTCGCAGGTCCCCCTGGCTGCCTTGCCCCCCACTGTCAGGGGGTCCAGCCATGACATTGACCAGACTGTGGAGCGGCTTGACTCTTCAGCCTAGTCCATTTCAGTTCTGTGAAATGGACCAGGCTGGGGACCCTGGCAGGGGCTGACATCACCCCTGGTCACTTGCAGGCAGTCAGGGGCTGGGGGACCAGGATGTGGGAGAGCTATGCCCCCACGATCCCACTGCCCCCCCCCAGACCGGGCAGCGGGGCAAGCAGCTCTGGCAGCAGCTGCCCGCTGGCTGCCTAGTGCCAGGTCCAGATCCCCCCCCCCCGTCCCCCCCCCCAGGCTGGCTGCAGGCAAGCCCTGCCAGCCGACTTGGGGCCCACACCTCCCGGGCTTGCCATGGTAGTGGTAGAAAGCTGGCTGAGGACCTGTCATCCCCCCCACTGCAGACAATGGGGGGCAGCAGGGCAAGCCAGCTCTCTGCTGGCTCCCTGCCAAGCCCAGGCAGTGGGGCCAGAGGGAGCTGGAAGCTGGCTCACCCCAGCAATCCCGGGCCTGCAGGCTCCAAGCCTCAGGGCGCGGGGAGCCCGGCTCTCGCCCACGCTCTTGGGGCTGCAGCAGCCAAGCCCCACGGGCAGCGGGGAGCCGGCTCCCGCCTGCGCTGCTGGGGCTGCAGGCTCAGAGCCCCAGGGGCGTGGGGAGCCAGCTCTCACCCACGCTTCTGGGACTGCAGGCCACCCCAGGGTCCATCCCCCACTGGCCTACTAGCAGCGGGGGACGCAGGGCAGGGGGATCCCTGCTGTTGGGGCTGTTTTCCCCTGCCTGGCTCTCCAGTGTAAGAGCCAGGCAGGGGATTGGGTGGCAACATGGCCCCCTAGCCACCTCCCATGCTGCCCCTCTGTTAAATCGAAATAGTATGTCCACACTCAGGGCATGCATTTCGATTTGAGTGCTCCCCTTAATTTGAATTAACATTTTCTGAATTTGAATTAACTTATTTCTAAATAAGGACTTTAACGTGTGGACACAGCCAAAGTGTTAGAAAGTGTAACTATCCTGAGGTAAATTTAAATGTGATAAAATAAATGCTGTCAACCTATTACAGTTACACATTAATTTAACCTTCAGTTTATTTATTTGTTTGTTCATTTGTTTATTTATTAACTCATAATCCCTTAATATATTCTACAACTGAAATTAAGGCCCCATTGTGATGGATCTGTCCATACAGTGAGTAACAGACAGTTCCTGTTTCAAAGAGTTTACAATCTAAATATACAAATAGATGGCTAAAGAGTGAGAGAGAATAAGAATTATCATCTCCATTTCACAGATGGCAAAGTAAAGCACCGGGACGTTGTGCCTTTCTCAAAATTGCACAGGAACTGGAGAGTCAGAAAAAGTACCAATATAGTCTCTGTCCAGGATTCAACAAGACAATTCTTCCATCCTCTCCTCTGCGTCAAATACTTGACCGTTATGTGGTGCAAACTGTGTTTTGCTCAGTTGCTGACCAGTTATTGTTATCAAACTTGTGCAGCTGTCTGAATCTGAACTGATCTGAAAAGGAAGTTTTAAGTAGCATCTCAAAGCATTGCAGACAAGCAGTACTCCCTCTCTGGTAACTGCATGACAGTGGTCTACTAACTTCACCTTTCAACATGAAAAGCCTAAGTGTTAAATTGTCCTCAAATTTATGAATGGCTACGTTCTTTCCATTTGTAATGTAAACATAATCTTTTATCATTTGCCCACTGTTGGCAGGATACAATTGCTCAGGCGGACAGGGTTAAAACTGCTGCTAGATGCGCTTGCTTTTTCAGAGCTGGATTATTGGATGCTTGATTTTCTAGCGTCTGTAGTTGTGTTATCTCAAGGACGCAGGTTATTCAGAAGGCATCAAGTTCCATCCATTTTCTGTGTGTTTGTCTCAGCATATTGCTTTTTTTTTTTTTTTTTTTAGAGTCAAGTGGTACACTCTTTTCCTGTACAGTTTCACGTGATTATTACAGTTCTTCATCTTATTTATGAAGCCTTGAATGGATGTGGTCAAATATACTTGAGTGATCTTTTGCAATTAATTTGCAGCTGTTCCTAACATCTATGTCACTAGGTTTCTTAAGTCACTCTGTTTCCAACGTCATCATAATGGGAATCAAAGCTTGGTGAAGCTATTCAGCTTCCCCCAGTTACAGAGTGCATTTGCCATTCAGAATTCTTTATATGCGTCACCTTCAAAAGTAGTGTATTTACTTTATTTACCTTTTTTTTTATATATATATAGATACTTCTCACAGTTCAAATGACCAGGTGTCTTTGAAATCCAAGAACCACTTAGATCCTGTGCCAGTTTCCCTGATGATTTAAGTACTTTTTTTACTTATTTGATTTTAGATCTTCCAGTTTTTGTAAACGCACATGCACGCGCACAGCGGATTCCAGCTATCCATGAACTGAGGCTGTGAAATTAACAGCAGCCTCTGTCTGTTCACATGATGCTATCCTGCCTTTCCCCAGCCTTCTGACAAATAGACTGTTCTTCACTAACAGCTACAAAATCACTGCCATCAGATCGATTTTTTGGTTGTCGGAGCAGGTCTGGGGATACCTACTCAGTTAATTGGGAAGTCCATTCCTGAAGACCACCCTGGTAAGTAGCACTGCACTGCATTGATGGGAAGGCCCTCCTTTCACCTTACCATTGTGGATGTTCTTGGCTAAGGAAGTCAGAGGAGATAACACAAGTTATTTTAATGTAGACCTCTCCATGGACTCAGCAGCACCTTTGGAAAGAGGAGAATCCCCCTGTTTCTGAAAGGCAACTTCTATCCTTGCTCTGATTTAAAGAGGTGGTGGATATCCTTCCTGGTTCCAGCAAACTACTCCAGAGATGCTCCTAGCCTTGCTGGGCCACTGCATGAGGGTCTAAAAAAAGGGGCATGAATCCTTTTGAACACACCTGCACACCAGGTTGCTCCAATACCATCCGGTGCACCTTGTTGCCTCCCCTTCATGTACTCACTTGTCCCCTACTACCTTTGCCACATGTTAGTCTTTAGGGGTAAGTCTACACTTGCAAGTTAGTTCAGATTAAGGATGCTTAATTCGAATTTAGTACCTGTTTACAGTAGGCTTTCATTAGTTCGAATTAAGGATTTCCATAATTTGAACTATTGAAAGCTTAGTTCAAACTAATAAGATCTGCCTTTTAGTTCAAACTAAGCCCTTAATTTGATGTTTAGTTCAAACTAAGGACGATACAGACAGGGATTAAACCTTAGTGCAAACTAATGGCTATGTGCACATCTTGCTTTTAAATTGAAACAACTGTTGTTTCAATTTAAAAAAAGTTATTTCTGGATGACATTCCATTGTTTTGAAATGACGGAGCTTGTCATTTCGAAACAATGGAACTCAGTGCAAACCAATGAAACCTCAAGAGTAATCGAAATAGCCCTTGAATCAAAAGGGCTGTTTCAGAATAACGCTGTTCAGTCGTTTCAACTCAGGTTTGACACTCCTCCCTTGGTGCCTGGCACTCTGGAAGGAAGGCCCACCCTCGCCCACCACCGTCCCATCAGCACCCTGGCCAGGGAGTGCATCAGCACCTTGGCCATGGAGAGAAGAGGATGCAGGGGGGACTTCAGGGCTGCAGGGGGCAGAGCTCCCAGGGTGCCCGGAAACCCCTGCCACTGGCCAAGTGGCAGGAGTCGAGCTCCCGAGCGCCCCGAAACTCCTGCCGCTGACTGGGCAGCAAGAGCAGAGCTCTGGAGCACCCCAGTCCCTCCGTGCTGCTGGCAGGGTGGTGGGGGGTGAGCTCTGGGGTGCCCCAAAACTCCTGCCACTGGCTGGGTGGCAGGAGCAGATCTCTTGAGGCACCCCAGAGCTCACTGTCTGCCACTCAGCCAGCGGCTGGGGGACTGGGGTGCCCCAAGAGCTTTGCTCCGGCCACCCAGCCAGAGACAGGAGTTTCAGGGCACCCAGGAACTCTGCCTTTACCACTCGGCCAGCAGCAGGGGTACAGGGGCGCCCTGACTTCTGCCCCCCACCCCACCACCAGTGAAGTGGTGGGGAGGAGGGGCACCCCCCATCTCTACCCCAGGCGCTTTTTTCCTCTGCAGAGCCAGTGGCAGGGGATTGGTTGGCAACATGGCCCTACCAGGAGGCCATGTTGCCACACCTCTCACAGGCCCCCTCTCCTGAATCAAAATAGCAAGTCCTGTGTGCGGACTTGCTATTTTGATTTGGTATTTTTGCTTAAATTGATTCAAGTTTAATCGATTTAATGCTTTTTATTTTGAATTAGCTTAAATCGATTCAACTTGAATCGATTTAGGCACCTAGATGTGGACATAGCCAAGAAGTTTGAACTAAAGGCAGTTGTTCAAATTAACAAAGTGGGCTAATTTGAATTTGAACTAACTTTTCCTAGTGTAGACGTAGCAAAGGAGAGTTTCTCCCATGCCATACAGTGCAGAACTGGCATGAATTTCAGGAGTGGTGAGCATCCACTGAATTTAGAGGAGGCTACTCAAAACATTTAATTGTAAAGAGCTTTGTGACTCTTTGGTAAAGGACACCACAGACCAAGTCCTGGACTCTCTTATACCTTTGAAACCTCACTGAAGTCAGAGGACATGTAGGTGTGTAAGAAAAGGCAGAATTTCCACCATTAGTGTTGTTGCTGTTGTGGCAGTTCCAAATAAAGTAAGTCTAGTATGAATCATAACCAAAGCTAAGGCCTATCCCTCAGTTCCTCAGAGCAAAGGTTGTGTGTAGGTTAACATTATTCCAAAGCACTGGGATCACCAAGATAAGAATTCAGTTAAAAACTAGCTGTGGATCCTATTATTTTGCAGAGAAGTTCAGTGTGGAGTATCTGCTCAAACATACCATTATTAAGAGAGGTGAGGAGGATTCTGTATTACAAAGTGGTACGTCAGTAAAAGAACAGTAAAGGAAGTTACCATGCTAGTTACAGTGAATAATGATAATCTTCGCCAGAAGTAATAGCATTAACTTCCTCTCTCTTTTCCTCACTATTTTCCTGAGCTCTTTCATGGCAGAGCTAGTAATAGGTCATTTTATATTACTCATAGGAATGGGCAGCAGAATTAACAGGGATTTAACAACAGGCATTTAACAGGCATTTAACGGACAAAAGGGCACTGAGATTGGAGTCATCAGAAGTCACTTGCAGGTTTTAGTGGCAACTCCTTGTTGAAGAGAAAAGGCTGAAAGACTTGAACAAGGAGCCTCAGATGGGAGGACAATGAAATCAGAGGAGCCTGGAACTGTAGTGGGGGCAGGATTATGACTGGGATTGACTGGACAAGGAATCTGGAATGCAGGAGACTGGACCTTAAGAAGATCAGTGAAGATAAAGGGAAAAACGGGGGTGAGGACTGTAACCTGGAGAGGGAGACTGAGATTGGCTGGACAAGAAGACTAGGGCTATGTTCACACAGGGAGGGTTTGTTTCGAAACAAGCTGTTTTGAAATAACTCTATTTCGTAACACTTTATTTTTCGAAGGACAAAAACAGTGTCCTCGAAATAAGGGAGAGAAATAGCAGGTCCACAGTGTGGACATGCAATTTCGCTTGGGGAGGGGATTGCAGGCACCCGCATGCTGCAGCGCAGAGGGGCGCTGCGCCCCACAGGTGCCTGCAGAGGACTTCAGGCACCCGCAGGGTGAGGCGCAGGGATGCGCCTCACCTGGCAGGAGCCTGAACAGGGCTGCAGGCACCCACCAGCTGAGGCACAGCAGGGTGCCTCACCCCGGGGCCTTTAAAGCCCCGGCTGCCCCCAAACCTGGCAGCGGGGTCCTGGGCGCGCGGCTGGAGCCTGCTGCTGCAGGGGCCGGAGTGAGTGCCGGCCCCAGGATTCCCCGGCGCAGCCGCTCCTGCTGGGGGCGGGGCCAGGGATTCCGGGGCTGGCGCTCATTC
>ML681995.1:24636250-24651037 GCA_007922195.1 Podocnemis expansa
TCCAAAACAACATGTCCTCACAGGGCTGTTTCGAAACCACTGGTTTCGAAACAGCCCTGTTTTGAAACCAAACGAGGTTTTAGCCATTCCGAAAGAACGGCGGCCATTTCGAAACAAGTGGTTTGCTTGTTTCGAAATGGCAGTGCATCATGTGGCCATGGCAGAAGTGTGTGTGAACATACCCTAGGGTTGAAGCAAGGAACTTCAGGGAGACTCAAGGAAGCAACTGGGAAGAAATTGGGACTGTGGTAAATGTTTGCGAAGTGCTCAGGCTCAGCTACAACAATGAGAAGCACCACAGAAAAGACCCTGAAGAAAATAATCATTCTGCACCCTAAGCAGCGTTTGATTAGTGTGCAGTAAATCTGGCATGGGTTCACATAATGAATGGGGAGATAAACTATTGAATAGCACCTTGTTAAGGCTATGTCTGCACTAGGGGCTTAATTGGACTTAAAGCCCTTTAAGTTGACTTAAGTAACTCCCAGTCTATATTTAGAAAGTATTAAGTTGACAGTGCTTAAGTCGATTTAATAACTTCTGCCAGATAAGTCAGTTTAAGCTTTTAAGCCAACTTTACAGGGCAGGGTCTGCCCCCTTCCCTGCCCTGGGGGAGGCTCAGGCCCTGATCTGGCCTTGGGGGCGCGATCAGGCTTCAGCCCTGTGGCGAGGAGCTGGGGGCTGGATTCTGCACCATTGCGTCTCTGCAGATGTGGGGGGGCTGGCAGCTGGTTCCTGAAGCCTGCAGAGAGGGGCTAGGAGCCCAGTGGAGCTCTCCGCCCCTTTCTTTAGGCTGCAGGGGCTAGGAGCCTGCTAGGAGCCCAGCTAGGTCCAGCAGCTTGTGCTGTGGAGCCAGCAGCTTGATGCCTGGTCAATTTCACAGACCCTGAGCCTGTGAAATTGACCAGACTCCAAGCTGCTGGCTCCACATTGCAAGTTGCTGGAGCCAAATGGGCTCCTAGAGGGCTCCTTGCCCCCACAGCCTACAGAGAGGGGCTGAGAGCCCCATCCGGCTCCTAGCCCCTCTCTGCAGTTGGCAGTGGCTGGCATCTCACTTCTGCCCTTGCTGCTTGCAAGCAGCCAGGGCCTAAGCCAGTTCCACATGTCTCTGGCGTCAGAGAGGGGCTGGGAGCCAGGTAGGGCTGGGGGGTACCATCGCACTCCCTGTCCCTCTCCGTGGGTGGCAGCAGGCAAAGAGGGGCTAGGAGCCGGATCTGGCTCCCACTGCCTCTCTACTGGTGACTGGGGCTTGAAGCCGGCTCCTGCCTGTGGTGATAAGTGACCCAGGCAGAACTGGGAGCTGAGTCACTTGCCAGGGCCAGCAGGAAGCTCCGCAGCCTGGTCAGTTTCACAGGAGTGAAACTGACCAGGCTTAAGAGCCCCTTCTCAAGCCACTCCACAGCCTGGTCAATTTCACTCCTATGAAATTTACCAGAGTAAGGAGCCTCCTGCTGGCATTGACAAGAGACACAGCTCCCAATTGGGTCCTGGATCACTTGTCACCATGGGCAGGAACCAGCTCCAAGCCCCCACTGCCTGTGCAGAGGGGGTGGGAGCCAGATCTGGCTCCTGGCAGCTCTTTGCAGGCCCACCGCATTCAGGGAGGGTCTGGGAGCCGTACCTGGCTCCTAGCTCCATGCCAGAGGTTAGGGGCCAGATAGGGCCCCCAAGCTAGTTTGGCCACTGGAGCTGATTGGGTTCTGGGTACCCCATCATGACGGGGGGGCAGGGTAGGGTTTGAGGCACCACTGGTATGTCTGCCCTGAGTCCAGAGCAGACACCCTACAGTTGACTTAGCAAGGTTAACTTAAAATCAACCTTGTTAAGTCAACTTCCAAGGCCCCTGCCAGGGTAGACATAGCCTAAGTGAGCATTGTCCATCCTGTATATTGAATGAGGCAAATCCTGTGGAAAAAATAATATATGATCATCTCATCAGACTGGATGATAATATGTACGCCCAAGACAGCTAAACTAATGTTGCAAAGCCATCCTTAAATCTGGTGCTTTCTAACTTTTGACTGCTTGACGTTGAAAATGTAATGATATTTTATGTAGTTCTGTGGATATAATTAAAGTATATTTTTCCCCTCAGGGAGTATGTCTTTTTGATTGGATTATAAAAATCAAGAATCATATTAAATGTTCTTTCAACCTTTGCAGGAGAAAAAAATATTTCAACAGTAAGGAAAGTTCTTTGCTCTTATAAGGAACATCCTTAACACCAAGTAACAGTGTCTGAATGTTTAAAACAAATTTATTTCTTAAGCATCCTAGCATCAAAAATGTATTACAGATGAAATGTGATGGGGGCTCAGAAGAATAGTATCTTTGTTTTTGCTTGGTATCTTTAATGCAAAATATATTTCTTATATGCTAAATTTCTCTGAACTTTCAATATTCAAGACCTGAGGGACTCCATGTCAGAGAGGCTCAATTAATCTAACTGTGAGAGATCAGAGACACTTGATTTAATGATCAAACCCTTAAAAGTTTAAAATAAGTAAAGTGCATCTTTTCTGTCTTATATGGAAGTCAAAATGCCTTGGCGTGAGAGTTGATAATATGAAGATCCTAAAGAAGGTGTATGGTATTTCCTGGAGCTGGTCTGAGTAGAGAGAGGTTGAAGCTTCAAATTTCCAATTCAGATCTAGATCTTGGATCCTACCCAAGACTGTGGGGTGTTTGGAGTTTGGGAGTAGAGTTGCTTCATCCTGTTACCAGAAAGAGGCAGCTGCAAAATTGAAATTTCAGATGGAGTCCTGCACCCCATCCTAAATAAGAGAGAGGATGGCAGGCGGTTGAATTCAAGGTTTCGGCTCAGCTTGATGGAAAATTGTAGCAAAATGTGGATATGGATCCTGGTTTAGTTTTCAAACCTCATAAGGCATTGAAGCATTTGGAGCCAGACTTTGGTTCAGACTTATCTCTTTATATCACTGGGGTATGTGGTTCACAGATTCACAAGCATGCTTATGGTGGAGAAAATACCACAGAAACACACCATTGCATTTAACTTCTAAAAAGGAAACTACCCAAAAATGAGGACGCTAGTTACATGAAAATTAAAAGGAGCAGAGACAAGAGTGAAATGCGTGCATGCTTCATGGAACCTATTTAAAATCACCATAAGAAAGGCTCGAACCAAATAGGTATCCCAAATTAAAAGCAAACGAACAAGCAAAAAGAAGGAGGACAAAAAATGCCACCATGGTTAAACAACAGAGGCAATAAGGGGAAAAGAGACATCCTTTAAAAACTGAAAGTCAGATCCTAATCAGCAAGAGAGAAAAGGACATAAACTCTGACAAGTCAGCTGCAAACTATATTTAGAAAAGCCAAAAAAGAATTTGAAGAGTAACTAGCAAAAGACAAAAAACCTAAAAACAGTATTTTAAAGTACATCAGAAGCAGGAAGCCTACCAAGGAATCAGTGAGTGATACCCACATCTAAGCTATTCTTTTTAGGTGACAAAACCAAGGAGCTGTCCAGACTGAGTTGTCAATAGAAAAGATTTGGGGACAAATGCATAAACTCAACACTAATAAGCATCCAGTGGTGTTCACCCACGAGTTCTCAAGGAACTCAAGGAAACTGAAGAGTTATTAACTGTGGTGTATAACCTATCACTTAAATCAGTCTCTATATCAGGTGATTAGAGGATAGCTAATAAAATGCTGGGTTGGTTTGTTTTTAAAAAGTCTCCAGAGGTGATCCTGGTAGTCACAGACTAGCTAGTAAGCCTAACTTCAGTACCAGGAAAACTGGTTCAGATAGTAGTAAAGAATATCATCAACAATAACAGAGATGAACACTATGTTGAAAGAGTCAATAAGAAAATTGTAAAGAGAAATTATGGTTCACCAATCTATTAGAATTCTATTGCTGTGTCAACAAGCATATGAGCAAGGATGATCCAGTGGATAGCATACCTGGACTTCCTGTGACCCTTTTACAGGGATTTTATAGCTCTGGAAATTCAGGCTTGGTCTACATTGCTGGTGAAATTTGGTGACAGTAGATGGGAGATAAGTAAGATGCGAAGGGTAGTTTGCATTTCTTTTGCCAACTTCCTAACTTCTACTCACAGTGTTGTCCTCACTATGCTGTGCAAACAGGAAATGCCCTCCTATCAATGCAGCGTTGCCCTTTTGGTCCTGGTGGATTAATGGCGTCCACTCCACTGCTGCTTAGCTGATCCCAAAGAATTGATCTAGCAGTGCCAGTGGTGCAGCCGTCAATATAGACATACTGTAAATCAGAGACATTGAAGTCTTTCTGAAAACCAATCACTGACTGAATGAGTGAGGACTAGAATTTAGGAGTTCCTGGATCTTGACCCTATGCACAATATACTTGCATATGGTATCCTAGAATTGTTGAAATATTGCATAAGTGACAGATAGGTTGCAATTGCCCTGCTGTATAAGATAGAAAGTGAAAGATATTTACAAAGACCTAATGGGAGAATTGACAACAAGTAGACCCATAAATGAGATGTATCAGTCTGATAGAAATATCCTTGTGGTACTAAAAAGAGACCTGAGTCTGTGAGGTGAAAGTGAATGTGTAACCAATGCCCTGCTACCCAGACTTTGCATACCTGAATAGTTATTCAGCATTGTCAATGCCAAGAATGCCACAGTCTTGAGGGAGATCGTCAGATCATGAGACAAGCTTAAATATTGTACACTTTTTTAAAAGAGTGCGTTGGAGGGCTGGTATTTGCCTTCTGAATTTTGAGACTTTGACTGCTATTTTTAAGCTTTTGTCCACAGCCATAGGGCTAGAAATTTACTTCCCTTTATTAAATGAGAACTGAGATACTTACATCATCACATGACTCCAGAAACTGGGACTGAATAGAATAGCAGACATTTTGAAACTCATAATAAAATCACATGGGAAGCCCTGTGTAATACCTATGGGAGAACAGTAGAGGGAATACCAGCAAGGGAGTTAGAGGGAGCAAAATTAAAAGACAGAGCTGTTGTATGTGATCTACTTAGAACTTTGCTTAAGATATGATTTTGCTACCCTTAATGTTGAGTAGTATCCCTAAGGATTCAGAATTTGACTCTGGCACAGCAGAGACCCTGAGGAGGAGTTCACTGATAATATTAACTAATAGAAAGGAGTAAAGGTGAGTTCTTCTAAAACAAAATAATTTCTATGTATATTGCATATTAGGGGTTGTTGTGTACTGAGGCAGAAAGAGGAAAAGATGGATATAAATTGCATTGCACTTATGGGGTCTCAATAACTGATAGTCGCATGTGTTATTGCAGTTCTCTTGTACTACACCAGCTTTTCTGTAGGGGTATTTCTTCACACTTCAGTTCATTTTAGGGACCTTATTAATCAAAAATGCCTTTTGACATTAGGACATATTCCTCAGCCCTGATCCAAACTTTAGTATTGTTTTAACAATACTCTTGTTGTGTTTTCTCTTCTATTTTCTATAGCTTTCTGCAGCTGATATCACTCTTAGCTACTATGAACCTAAAGCACCATAGTTATCTATTACAATCACTGGGTATGTCTACACTGTGTGTTTAAGTCGACTTAAGGGACCTTAAGTCAACTTAAACAAAGCCCTGCCTACACTGCAAGGCAATAAAGTTGACTTTAGCATCAGGTAAAGTCGACTTTATAACTTCCACTTGCAAAGTCAACTTTACAGTTAAATCAACTTTATTAAGTTGACTTAAGGCAATGTGGAGGGGAAGTTGCCTTAAGTCGACTTAATTGGCCTCTCAACCACAGAAAACATGAGGATGGGGGCTGGCTAGAAGGCACAAGACAGCTAAGAGCATTCAGACCACAGCCAAACTCCCCATGTTCCCCGACCTGATCCGGCATCTCTCCCATTCTGATCCCAAACAGGCCTCACAGCCTGACCCGGCATTTCCCCCATTCTCAGACTGAGCCCTGCATCTCAGCCAGATCCCAGCATCTCCCCGCATTGCAGCCGGACCTCAGCATTTCAGCCTAACCCGGCATCTCCCCTCATCTGAGCCCGACCCCAGCATCTCCCCACATTGCAGCCCGACCTGGAATCTCACCACATCGCAGCCTGATCCCAGCATCTAAGCCCAATCCAGCATCTTAGCCTGAGCCGGCATCTCACTGTATTGGCACCCTGACCCCAGCATCTCCCTGCACTGCAGCCAACACAGCATTTCCCCTCATCGCAGCCCGACCCCAGTATCTAAGCTGAACCTGGCATCTCACCTGAGCTCAGCATCTCCCTGTACTGCAGCCCGACCAAAGCATCTCAGCCCGACCCAACACCTCCCTGCATCACAACCTGACCCCAGCATCTCTCCCGTTCTTAGCCCGACCCCACATGTCTCCCCTGTTCTTTGCCCAACCCCGTATGTCTGCCCCGTTCTTAGCCTAACCCTGCCTGTCTCCCCTGTTCTTAGCCAGGCCTGCATGTCTCCCCCGTTCTTAGCCCAACCCCGAATATTTCCCCTGTTCTCAGCCAGCCCTGCATGTCTCCCCCATTCTCAGTGCAACCCTGCCTGTCTTGCTCCTTCTCTGCCCAAACCCATGTGTCTCCCCCTTCCCCTTCTAGCCCAGTCCTCAGTCTTTCCCCCTTCTCTGCCCAAACCTGTGTGTTTCCCCCTTGCCTTTTTCAGCCTGACCCTGCCTGTCTCTCCCCCCCTCCCACCAACCCTGTGTGCCTCCCCTTCTCAAAGGACCCCCTAATAGTGTTGTAAAACAAACAACAAGTCTGTTGAAGTCTGTTTTACTGCTTAAGACTAACACATTTATTTATTGGATGAGCTTTCATGGGAAAAAAATCCCACTTCATCACTTTGAAGATGAGGAGATTTACAGAATGGTAGGAAATAAATGCAGGGGAGTGTAAGACATAGGATCGGGTCACACTCTAACAGCAAATCAAAGCAGTTGTTAAGATTTGAACACTGGGAAACAGAACATTAGAAAGAAAGAAAGAAAGAAAGAAAGAAAGAAAGAAAGAAAGAAAGAAAGAAAGAAAGAAAAGAAAAAGTTGCTATTTCTTTTAGATTATATTGTGTGAAAGCAGGATTAAATCCTGACTATGGATTTTTCCCCCATTATAACAGGTGATTTGACGACACCTTCCTCTATGTGCTGTTTCCCAGTGTTTGAGTCTGAACAACTGCTGCGCCCTGCCCCTGCGCTGGCAGTTGCCTGCAGCACCTGGTCCAGAGCCAGAGGAGTCTGGGCAACACAGGGAGGGTGTGGAGTGCTGCGCTGGCACATCGCTGGGCTACATCAGGCTCCCTCGGCTCCCCTGTTGCCACACACAGTATGGAGGGTGGTGTGGTCACTCACTTCCCGTAGTGGTTGGAAGAGAGAGGCACCTCTGCTGTGGTGCACTGTGGGCCAGGTACCCACAATGCACCACTCCTAGGGCGACCTAGCAGCTGCCATTGTGGACGTGGGCAGTCTCTTGGCATTTTGAGTGTGGACATGCTAAGCTGGCTTAATAAAGTCTACTTTAAGCAGACTTTATTAAGCTGGCTTAACCAAGCCCTGTAGTGTAGACATAGCCACTGTATAGAAAGTTCTACTAATTTTGACAGCAACTATAGACCATGCTTGTCTCTCAGTGAACCAGTTTAGAGTAATGTCATTGAATGTGGTTTAAATAAGGCAATATTAGCAACAAACAAAACCAAAAATCTATGTGCATTTAGCCTTTACTACAGGGTCAAGTAGTGTTTATCCAATATTTAAGTAGGAGGCTGATTCTGAGCCATCTTTTTATGATGGTAAATAAAGACTAAAGGTCAGAATCAGGGGCATAGCTATGGGTGGGCCCAGGTGGACTCATGCCCATCTGCTTGGCCAGCCGGCCCCACCTGCCTCAGTGCCCAGCAGTGTCACAAGCTCCGCAGCCATGGTTGCAGACTGGCCAGCAGCGGGCTGCCACAAGTGGTAGCACTGCAGTCAGACAGGCAGGGTGGGCTGCTCTGCCCACAGCTCCAGCCCCAGGCAGGCACTGCAGCCTTGCCATATCAGGAGCTGAGCTGCCTCTTCACGCCCTGTCCTCCTGACACTCCAGTTGCTAGGCAACTGGAGCATCCTTGGGAAGCTTCTGATGAAGTGACCGGAAGCAGGACTTGCCAGGCTCACCCTTGAGATTCAGGGGCCCAGCCAGAAAATGCAGGCTGGCTACCCCCCTGGTTAGAATCCAAACCCATTGTAGTCACCAGAAATAGTAGTTGGCAGCATGCAGCTTTTCTGGAAGATTTTGCAGACTGAGAGATTTTCCTAGTTTCTGGAGCTATCTGATTCCTATAATATCTTAAAAACACCACTGTTACATATAATTTCGAGCCTGTAGTACTTGCTTTACTCAGGTAGCATGGCTGCTGAGCACTGGGGGGGAGCAACTGTTACCTGAATAAAACATGTAGAATTGGCCCGGCTTCATGCATCTAAGCATCCACAGGCATTGAATCCTGCATTAAAGATACATACTATAAATAGACTACCCTCTGTCCTATGCAATCATCCCAAAATATCCACAAAGATTTCCAATTACTTTGCCTGAACTTTTGCTGAAAGTCCTTCCACTAAGAGACTGATTCTTGCTCATTTCTTTGGTGATTAACTGAGTCATTTGCCTTCTACTTCCATCTTTCTAGTAGCAAATTAAAATAAATGGTGGCGGGAAAGAATTAAATAAGTAAATCAGCTTATCACCATATATATGTGCTTCCTACTATGAAAATCCACAGGAAGCAAGTTCCAGAAACTGCTGCCCAAAAGGTGTGCCTGATTAGAAATTAAAATATTTTTATTTTGAGAAATTATAATGAGATTTCTTGAAGGTAGACTTTACTAGTAGTGCAGAGCTCTGAAACTTAGAATGTAAAGACAATTTCAAAAGGAAGTGAAGTAATGACCATTACTCATTCCCTTGTGTGTTTTACTAACACAACTGATTTTTTCCACTGTTGTACTGAGCAAGCAAAAAGCTGAGATTTTCCCAAAACTCTTTTATGTTCCCTGATACGTGTATTTCAGAAACTCCTTTTTGATTATGCTCATAATACTGTGAATTGTTCCAAATAAACTGTCCTGTTGTGGCTGTCTTGTCAAGTTGCTTGGAAATATATTCAGTGGCTATGTCTGCATTAGGAAAAGTTAATTTGATTTTGTTAATTCGCACTAATAAGTTCGAGTTTAGTTGGAACTAAACTCAAACTTATTAGTTTGACTTAACAAAGTGGACTAATTCAACTTAATGTTAAGTCAAATTAGTCCACTTTGTTAATATGAATTAACTGCCCTTAATTTGAATGTATTAAATTCAAACTAAGGGTTAGTCCTACTCTACACCATCCTTAGTTTGAAGTAAGGACCAAAGTAAGGGCTTAGTTTGAACTAACCAACAGGTCTTACTAATTTGAACTCAGCTTCTATTACTTTGAATTAGGCAATTCCTTAATTTGAAGTAATGAAAGCCTGGGTTAGATAGATACCAAGTTAGTTCAAATTAAGCCTCCTTAATTCGAACCAACTTGCACATGTACACATAGCGAGTGAGTTTAGCACAGAATCCCTTACCTAGAAATATGTGCACGCACACACACACGCACACACTCTTTACAGCCTTTCATACCTATGTATGATGAAGTGATGCTCTTATTAGGCATGATGAGTGTTCCTCAACTTACTCCTCATGGTAAACACCAGCTTTTCAGTGCTCTCAAGGTATACAGTAATGCCCTGTATTGGTAACGATTGTGCAGTGGAGAAGATGCTGTGTGCTGGGACAGGCTATGGGCTCCTTCATTAGTACTAAGCTTACTGGGCATACTGAAGACTTAAACTTGTGCACAGTTACGGTATTCCCATTACTCACCTTGACTATACTAAAATCTCATCAGGATGGTAAAAATGCTTGTTTCTGTAGAAACTTCCATACTAGATTTCTCCTCTCCCCTTCTCCTTTCACCACCTCCCTTATTTCCCTTCTTTTTTCCTCTGTGCTACTGAACCATGTAATTAGCTAACCCAGCACTATTAAAATGACAAGCAGCAATATTTCTTTAATTAGTGTCATCTTCACAGTTTTATTTAAAACAGTCCTCCACATAATTACTGATACTTGGTAAGACAGAGAGTGGGAAAGAATGAGCGACATTATTTACTGCAATAGGTTGCGAATGCAGAGGGCACATTATAGTCTCACAATTCTAAAGGGAGCCTGAAATGGAGACTGTGACAAAAAGATTAAAGATGTTAAGTTTTTGGAAGGCCCAGGACAGAATTAAAATAGACATAATATAGAATGTTTCATGGGAACTATGACAAACTGGCACCAGGCAGCAAGGTGACATAAAGTGGTAACAAAGGTGTGTTTGTTCTGCTTGGCCTCTCCAAGCCATTCTTTCTATGCCTTTCCTTATAGTCTCTAAAAGGTCAGAAGGGACTGATATGGTCATCTAGTCTGACCTGCACAATACAGGCCACAGAACTGCCACCACTTCTTCCTTCAATAAACCTCTAACCTATAACTGAGTTATTAAAATCCTCAAATCATGATTTAAAGACTTTGATGTAGAGAGAATCCAACAGCAGTTGAGTCATGCCTCGTGCTACAGAGGAAGATGAAAAACCCCCAGAGCCTTTGCCAATCTTTTCTGGGGGAAAATTTCTTCCTGACCCCAACATGGTGATCAGTTAAACCCTGCACATGTGGGCAAGACCCATCAGATACCCAAGAAACAATTTCCTGTAGTAAGTCAGAACCCACCTCATCCTTCATTCCATCAGCATATCTACCACCAGGACCCAAAGATCAGTCAGTTGCCAAGCTCAATTTTGAAACCAGCTAGATTTTTTTTTACCCCATTGCTCACTTTGAAAGACTGTTCTAGAACTTCACTTCTCTGAGGATGGAAGCATGCATCTAATGTCAAGTCTAAACCTCCTGCTGGAGAGTTTATATTCATTAATACTTGTGTGCACATGGGGGCTGAACTGAAATAATTCCTTTCCCACCCTGGTATTTATCCCTCTGACATATTTATACAGAGCAATCATATCTTCCCTCAACCTTCTTTTAATTAGGCTAAATAAGCCAAGCTCTTTGAGTATTCTCTTATAAGGCAGCTTTTCTATTCCTCGGATCATCCTAGTAGCCCCTCTCAGCACCTGTTCCAGTTTGAAAAGCATAAGCTTTTTTTCATAGCCACTTGACATTGGTGGCTCACAATCATCCTGCAGTCAACCAATACCCCTGAGTCCCTTCTGCTCTCTTAATTTCAACTGATGAATCCCTGGCTTATAGGAAAAGTACTTGTTAGTAATCTCTAAATTTATGATCTTGAACTTTCCACTGTTAAATTTCATCCTATTTCTATTACTCCAGTTTACAAGATTATTCAGACCTTTCTGTGTGATATCCCTATCCTTCTGTGTACTGGCAATACCTCCCAACTTGGTCTGCAAACATTATTTGCACACTCACACTTTTTGTGACAAGGTCAGTAAAAGATTAAAAAAGATTGGTTCCAAGACCAATCAATCCCTGAGGAGCTCCATTAATAACCTCCCTCCAGCCCAACAGTTCACTTTTCAGTATGATTCTTTGTAGTCTCCACTTACCCAGTTCCTTATCCACCTTTTGATTTTCATATTAATTCCCATCTTTTTCAATTTACATCGGAATTCCCCATGAGGAACTGTATCAGCTGCCTTACTGAAATAGAGGTTAAATGCGATCCACAGCATTCCTTTGTTTAAAAAAGTTATGCTTTCAAAAAAGGAGATCAGGGTGGTCTGACAAGATCTACCTTTTGTAAAGGCATCTTGTGTTTTATCCCAATTACCCTTAACTTCAATATCTTAACTACTTTCTCTTTCATTTTTTTCCCCAAGACCTTGCATACTACAGAAGTCAAACTGACATGCCTATAGTTACTTAAATCAAGGGTTATTTTTCCCCCTTTCTTAAAAATAGGAGTTAGGTTGGCAATTCCTCAGTAATACAGTACAGCCCCTGAGCTTAAGTCTTTAAAAAGACTTGCTAATGGGCTTACAATTTTCTGCACTAGTTCCTTTAATAATCTTGGATGGAGATTATCCAGCATCCCCTGATTTCGTCTATTAAGCTGTTCAAGTTTGGTTTCTACCTTGGATGTGATAATTTCCACCTCTGTATCCTCGGTCCCATTGGCCATTCTGCTACTATCTCCAAGATCATCATCAGCTTCATCAAAAACAGAGGCAATGTATTTGTTTAGATCTGGGGTTAGCAACCCCCGGCACCTGTGGCACGAGCCTGAGAGTCACGCAGAACCACTCAGGCTCCTCCACTGGCCCTGCTTCCCCAGCGCTGCACCACTGGCAAGAGCTGCATGCTGAGGCTCCAGACCCCCACTAGCCGCACTTCCCTGCTTGAGGGTGCAGCCAGTAGGGACAAAAAAGCTGTGGTGCATGGCTCCGGGCCCCTGCTGGCCTCATCCCCTGCTGGGAAGGGTGGGAGGGGAGTGGGATGGGTTGGCCCGCACACTTCCAGCTCCAGCTGGAAGCTGCCCACCAGCAGGGGAGAGAGGCAGCACCAGCAAGGACCCAGAGGCCGCGGGGTGAGAGGCAGCTCCAGTCAGGACCTGGAGGCCGTGGAGTGAAAGGTGGCCCTGGCCGGTGGGGGAGGGAGCCAGCCCCAGCCCTGGCCCCAGCTCTGAACCGGAGGCCTGGCACTGCCTGCTTCTAGCCCCACCCCTGGCACACACGGAGGCAGAGTGGCACAAGGACTGGAAAAGTTTGCTGACCCCTGGTGTAGATATTTAGCCAACTATGCCATTGTCCTTAACCTCCACTCCATCCTCAGTGATAGCAGATCCACTTCTGTCCTTGTTTTCTTCTTATTTATATGGTTATAGAACCTTTTACTACTGGTTTTAATTCCCTTTCCTTGATCCAATTCTACTTGGCTTTTGGCATTTCTTACTTTATTCTACATTTGTTGACATCCAAAATGTAGCTTTCCTTGCTTATGCCTCTCATCTTCCATGCCTTATAGGCTTTCTGCTTTCTCTCGATTACCTATCTGAGATGCTTACTCATCCAGCTTTCTCTACAACTCTTGCCTATGAAATTTTTCCCCTTCCGTGGGATGCAGGCTTCAGATAGTTCCTGCAACTTTGACTTGAAAAAATTCCAAGTCGTCTTCATCTTTAGATCCACAAGTTCTTCAATCCAGTTAATTTCCCCAACTAATTCTCTTAATTTTTTAAAGTTGTCTCTTTCTGAAGTCAAAGACCCTAGTCACAGATCTATTTTTGTTTATCCTTCTGTTTAGCTTGAACTAAATTAGCTTGTGATGCTGTCCGAATTTTGGGGGATCATTTATTATTATTTTTTCTATTAACAATATTTCATATTTGCAATAATATGTAAGTGATATACGTTGTTTGGTAGCAACACAAAGGTTGTAATCTGCTGCGAATGATTCTATGGTTTATATGTAGATGTCATATCTATATTAGAAGGTAGAAATATGTTGTTTTATTTGTGTTATTGATTCTGGGACACTCCTAGGATGGATGCCTGCAATCATTGTCTCCTTAATCGCCCATTAGGGAAGCTCACAGGGACAGTGGCCCAGGGAGAGATCTGCTCAATGAGTCACCCAGACTGACCATGTGACTCAACTCCATTTTGATTTGGAAGGTCTCTGCACAGCATGAGGAAGGCCAGAGGTGATAAAAGGCAGCAGCCCGAGCTCTATTTTGTCTTGAGTCACTAGGCTGTAACCAATGCCAATCCCTAGAACTGTTCCCCTGTGACTGGGCAAAAGACTGAGGTCCACCCAGGTGCTGGATGTCTACCAGAGGAATTGGATTAATCTGCAAACTCCAAATTCTTCCATGGACTTGCTTTATATGGACTCTAAATCATTTGTATGTAAGTGACTCACTTTGACCCTTTAACCTCTCTTATGTTTTGTTTCTTTTCTTTTATATTAGACCTTTAGTTTCAGTTGCTGAAGGATTGGTTGGCAGTATGATATTTTGGGTAAGATTCAAGCCTATATTGTTCTGTGTAAGGTGTCTTGGCCTTTGAGGACAGGAGAACCTATATCTTTAAGAGACCTAGCGTCTAGGTGGGGACCTGAGGAGCTGATGTGCAGTAAAGGGGGCTGTTTCTGTTTTGTTATGCTTCTTGATAACCACTGATGGGGATCAGAAGCATGTTTTGTGACTGATTGGGAGGCTGGTTTAAGTAGCACCTATCAGAATGTTGGGAGTTTGTCTCCCAGTTTTGCAGTTTGCCCTGGTCTTTGCACATTCAGGGGGTTATTCCAGGAGGCCCAAGTCACATGGCTCATGGTTGCTCAAATTAAGGCTTTCCTCTACAACCAGTTTTTCTATGAGGTCCTCACTACTCATCAATACCAAGTCTGAAATGGAATCCCCTCTCATTGGTTCAGTAACTGTTGGTGAAGGAATCAGTCAGCTATCACATCCAGGAAAATCTTAGCCCTATTATTACTACTAGTGTATATCTACTACCAGTCTATATCTGGAAAAAGCACGGAGGGGGGACAGATGGGGAGGCTCCTCTTCCCCCTGCCTTCCCCCGCTGCCCCTCTGTCCCACCGCCCTAAGCGAGGCCATGGGTCGCCCAGCCCCCTGCTACCCCCTTTCCCCACCCCAGCCTCAAGGCAGGGGCAGGGGGCTAGGAGCGCACTGGGGCTGGGAGCTGCTTGCGGCAGACTGCAAGCAGCTTCCAGCCTGGTCAACTTCACAGCTGTGAAATTGATCAGGCTG
>ML681995.1:24651437-24701058 GCA_007922195.1 Podocnemis expansa
CAGGCTGGGATCTGCTTGCAGTCTGCCGCAAGCAGCTCCCAGTCCCATGGGCCTCCTAGCCCCCTGCCCCTGCCTTGAGGCTGGGGTGGGGAAAGGGGGTAGCAGGGGGCTCGGTGACCCATGCCCCTGCTTAAGGCGGTGGGACAGAGGGGCAGTGGGGGAAGGCAGGGGGAAGAGGGGCCTCCCCATCTGTCCCCCCCAGCGCGCTTTTTCCCCTGCCATTGGCTCTGGAGATCCAGTGGCAGGGGATTGGCTGGCAACATGGCCCTGCTGGGGAACCATGTTGCCACACCACCCATCATGCCCCTCTCCTAAATCGAAATAGCAAGTCTTGTGTTTGGACTTGCTATTTTGATTGGGGCTTTTCCCTTATTTCGAATTCACATTTTCTTATTTCAATTTAACTTGTTTTGAAATAAGGGCTTTATTTCGAAAGAACGAGCTGCATGTGGACATAGCCTACTACTCTAGCATGTTTGCCTTTATATCTTTCTTTTCTAAATGTCACATACTCTTCAATATCTGAACAGTAATTATAACTACTATTCCACCATGTTTCTCTTACCCCTATAATATCTGGCTTCACTTCTGCTGGTAGCTGTAATTCTTTGTTTTTGTTATTCAGGTTCCTCACATTGGTATACGAGCATTTTAATTTTTGCTGTTTAGCTTCATTCACATTACTCACCTGATTTGGCACAGTCATTCTACTACCAATATTGTCTTTTAGACTGCTATCTATCCTGCTCTTCCCCCTAATGTTGGTTCTGCTCTCCACTGCTGTGTCCTCTCTTCATTTTCCTCCCCATTAATGGTAAACTTGGGGATAGAGACTACCCAGGCATCTCCCAACCATTTTCTCCACTTTCCTCATTTACTTCTTTCTTAACCAGTTGTGCTAATCTCCATCCTAGAAGAGCATTTCCCTCTCTGTTCAGATGAAGTCCATCCCAAGAGATAGTCCTGTCCATGAATGCCTTCCAGTGGCCATACATCCGAGAGCTCTCCTTAGAGCAGCACTGACTGAGCCCCCTGTTGATAGTCAGAATCTTCTCACACCTTTCTTGTTCTCCTCTAGAGGCAGGAAGAATCCCACTGAAGACCACCTGAGCCTCAATTTCCTTAAGAGTCTTCCCCAGTATGGCATAGTTTCCTTTGATATGTTCAGTTGCCTCAGTTTCAGTCAACACAAGCTGTTTGATTTACCGAAGTAATCTGACCCGATCCTGTCATTAAACTTACTTCACTATATTTATTCCTCCTCCCTATGCTTTTTTCCATTTTAAAGTATCTGATGAAATGGTATCTCCCCACAGAAGTTCACATGATAAGTAAATTTGTTAGTCTTTAAAAGTGCCACAAGACTCCTTGTTTGATTTGTATAGGGCTAGCTGCTCTTGTCTTCTTCCTTGCCCTCCCACCTTCAGTAACCATCCGCTGTGTTCCTACATTTTCCACACCTGTTCCAGAGTGCTCTTTCTCCTTCAGTAGTCTGTCTCTTACTCTGCTGAGGTCTTGCAATCACATGCTTCCACTGACCACTTTCCTCACCCAGTGTACTCCCTTCAGAGTTCATTGGTCCAACTCCCATCTGCTGGACTGGGTTTTTCCCTTCAGCCTCCTTGTTCCTTTCTTCCATCAACTGCTTGAATCCCTGTCAAAATTCAACCAGAGTTTCCACCTGCATCTCCAAACCTAGCATCTTCTCCTCCATCAGCTCTCTAAGGGTACATCTACCCTATGTGTTTAAGTCGACATAAGGGCCCTTAAGTCGACGTAAACAGAGCCCTGTCTACACTGCAGGGCAATAAAGTTGACTTTAGGGTCCAGTAAATTTGACTTTATAAGGTCCACTTATAAAGTCGACTTTAGGCATGTGGACTCAGTAAGTTGACTTAATAAAGTCGACTTAGTGCAGTGGGGCCACTAAGTCGACTTTATTAAGTTGAATTAAGCTAGGACACCCATTTAAAGCGACTTTATAAAGTCGACTTAATGTAGTGTGGACTCAATAAGTCAACTTTAAGTATACTTTATTAAGTCGACTTAATGAAGTCGACTTAGTTTTCACAATGTAGACATAGCCTAAGTCAGCATTTCATACAACACAGCTCTTTTGAGGTAACCTCTTCCATGATCATGTACATCTTGCAGCTTCTGCATCCAGTCATCTTCATAATCTCTTCCACTACTTGAGTGACAGCCACTGCAGCCTCTGTATGTCATAGCCTTTACCCCTGCTTGGTGTCAGTGAGAGACACGCACAGAACCCCCACCCTCAAACAAAAACAAAGCAAAAGCAACATACAAACACACACACAAACGCGCGTGTGCACAACAAGCACCACAGCAATCCCAGAACATGACCACACACTTTCTCCCCAAATCTCCTCTGCAAACTCCTACTCAAACAGCCCTGTCTGCAGCACCATTTAGCTCCTGCACTGCTGCAACTAAAAGGTGAATGAACCAGGCTCCTCTTTCATTAAAATCCAGTCATATGATGATATCTCTGACTATATCTACACTTAGAAAGTTACTTCCAATTAACTTACTTCAAACTAATTAATTTGAACTAATAATGGCTAATGTGAACTAAGTTAATTCAAAGTAACATTGCTCCACTAGAAACCCAAATTGAACTAGCTTATGTATGGAGAGGACTTGCTAGTTTGATTGAGGAAGGGGGCACCATGGGAAGTGTGGCAACATGGCACCCAAGAAGGGCCATGTCCCCACCCATTCTTCTGCCTGGGTCTAGCCACGCTGATCCAGGTGGTGGAGAAAAGCATCCCCCACCTGGCTCTAGGGGAAATAAATCCTGTGATTACATTTCACTGCATCAGGTCAGATTATTTCAGCAAATCAAATAAGTTGTATAAATTCAAACACAACATATCAGAAAGTGTTGAGGTTGAGACGTGAAAATCACTGTTTGTAATGAAAACCAAAGGATGAGTCCTATGACTCTTTTAAAGTCTAATGTTTATAATGGGAAAGCCTGTTCAAATCCTTATTCAGGCCAAGGTTGATGGTATCATATTTGCATATGAATTCTAACTCTGAAGTTTCTCTTTGAAGACTTGATCTGGAGCAGGGTCTCAAACTCACAGCCTGTGGGCAACATGCAGCCCCTAAAGTTATCTCTTGAAGCTTGCAACAGCATTATAGTTATTGATATTTGCAAGATCATATGAAAAGGTTTCAGTGTCGCAGCCCTCAGGCTAATGTACTAGTTCTCATGCGGCCCTTCTGGTGATTTGAGTTTGAGACCCTTGATCTAAAGTAAATATGTTGGAGGAGAAGTACAGATAAGTCTACTCTATTAGGGGCTCATTCACCTGCTCAGCTGCCAATGTAATATGACATGCCATCATGTGCCAACAATGCCCCCCGCTTCATATATCTGACAGACTGGACAGTCTCTGTGCAAAAGAGACACAAATGGACACAAATCAAATACCAGAAATTTAAAAAAAAAATAGGAAATCATTTTAATCTCCTAGACTATTCAGTGACGGACTTATCTGTAAGTATCCTCAAACACGTGCAATATTTTGAGGGTTTTTTTGTATTCATGATGCAAATCTATGTTTGAATACTGGAATTTGCCACAGGATGGAAATTCCAATTTGTGTTCTGCTCTAGTTCATAGCCCTAGCAATACAAGGACCCCTTAGGTTTGGTCACACCACAAAAATTATTTTTTTCAGTACTGTTTGCATCAAACAAAGAGAAATATGTAAAAGCAAAGAACTCTGAGTAGGGCACAAGAGTGGAACTCTGAGGTCAAGGTTTCTCAAATTACCTCCACCACTGCTCTTGGGCAATGATTTTCCTCCCATCATTTCTTTGCCTTCTCTATTTAGAATTCCAGCAACTCTTTTTTTGCTAGATATTTGTATGGTGGGGCTTGAATCTGGTCTAGCACCCTTATACACTACCTTAATGAAAATAAGGTTTGTGAGGGCAGGGGTTAAAGTATAATCTGGTGGGCCCTGGAACCCTCCTAAATTTCAGGGCCCCCCTCACGCAGGTCTGGGCTCCCTTCATACTGGTCCAGGGCTCCTTCACATTGGTCCAGGCCCCCTTCACCCACCCCAGCTACTGCCCCCAATATCCACTCTGCTGTCCCCAATATTCCCCCAGCCCCCAATTCCCAATCCCAAAATCCACACCCTACCCCAATACCCACCCTCAAAATCCACACCCTGCCCCAACAGCCAGCCCCAGCCCTCAATACCCACTCTCCTGTCCCCAATATTCCACCAGCCCCCAATTCCCAACCCCCAAATCCGCAACCTACCACCAATACCCAACCCCAGACATGTAAAAAATAAAGAACATCAAGCATCTTTTACAAATTTATAAGGGGAAGTACTTCTTTCAGGAAGTAAATGCAGCATGCTTAAAAAGTTACTAGCAAGTTGCAAGCATATTTTTCAAAAACAGGTCTCCTTTAAATCATCCAGGGCAATAAAATAATAGGTCTATTTCTGATTGTAAAGAAATAGTCTAAACTTTTTTCTCTTAAGATGCTTGTGTAACTGCTTCATTTAGATAGAGAGACCCCGTGTATATCTGAAATTAGAACTAAGCCCCCCCCCCCCTTTTCTTTTGCTGGGCAATGAAAGAGGTAGATGTATTCACTGAATGAGGGAAGTTATCCTATTTTTACTCCATACAGACTCCAATAACTTCCTGAATAGTTGTTCCTTAAAGTAACCTGTTTATTTATCTGGATGACTTTTTTGGCATCCCTGTCCATTGAATTGTGTGTCCTTATATGCCCTTTCAGACTCTCCCCATTCACTGAATGGAGATCTTACCCTTCTAAGTTTAAGTGGACTGGTCTAAACCAGTTGCTGAGCACTTCCATCTTTCTGATCACCCTATGGATGATTTGTTAATGACTGTGCTCAAGAAAGTCAAGGGGACATCAAGACTTCAAAGGGAAACAGCTGAATTAGAATTGATATGCAGATTACATTGTGTGAAAGCAGCTTAAATCTTCAATCATGACTATGGCTTCTTTTGCCATTACCAAAAGGTAATTTGACTTCACCTTCCTCTATGTGATGTTTCCCAGTGTTTGAATCTTAACAAGTGCTCTGATTTGCTGTTACTGTATGACCTGATCCCATGTCCTACACTCCCTTGCATTTATTTGATCCCATTCTGTAAGCTCTCCCACCTTCAAAGCATCTGACAAAGTGGGATTTTCTCCCACAACAGCTCAAGACATAAATAAATCTGTTAGTCTTGAAGTCCCACAGGACTCCTTGTTTTTTTTGCTGAACTAGATTAACATGGCTGCTCTTTTGGAACTTTATCTAAACTATAGCATCATAAATTCCCTTTAATTTGTGAGAAACTAAACCCCTCCATTTCAGGTCACCAATGATTCTGGAAAATCAATAAAGGGAGTGTATGTCCTTTCAAAAGGTTTTCACAGTGTTCCTCTTTTAAACTTTAATCCTCTTAAATAATACATTTTAAGAATGATTTGTCTAAAATTCTGTAATATGTGTTATGGTAATTTTGTAGGGTCTAAAAAAGTCTTTTGTACATTAGAGTAAACAAATTATTTCAGAATGGTTTTTGAAAACTAATGTTAGCCAAAATAATTTTGTGCTGTACCTGACCCTGTGATACCCTGTGTTACACACATAAAGAGCCAGAAACTCAGTGATGTTCAGTATTATTAATGAAAGAGCAGATACAAAGTATCTAAAACTATAAACATAACCAATTGTGAGATTCATATATATGGAACCTGCAAAAAGAAAAGGATTTATAAAAGCAAGGTTTAATTTATTACACATTATAGCAGAAAGAAAAATGCTTTGTACAGAAAGCAAAAATACTTCAACAGTATGTTTATTAACCAAAAATTATCATGGGTCCTTATCATTTCTTATGTTAATATGAAGTCTTACCAACTGCTTATCACAAAAGCTTACAAGTGTCTTGCCTGGGCGATGTCCTCTGTGTCCTTTCATAACAATTAGAGAATTTCCAGCATAACCACTTGAATACATCAGGCAGTCTCAAGAAGGCTGCAGCCTCTCTCGGGCTATTAAGTGTTCACTTCTTTCCATACCCAGGTTTTAGAGCAAGTGAACACTTTATTTATATAACTTCCAGCTTTTCTGAAACTGGGAAGTAATTAGACTCTAACTGAAAAATGCATGGAAGTGTGCATTTATGGATCACCACAGAGAAGCTGCTTGCACTTCTGACTTTGGGTTCTACATAAGCCAGTGTTTAAAGTATAATTTGAGGGGCCCCAGAACCTTCCTAATCTCTGGGCCCCCTTCCTGTATAGTCCGGGCCCCCTTCATGCATGTGTGGGCCCAATTTTTCTAGATTCTGAGGCCCCAGAACTCTGGCCCTTCATATTTGTGGGTCCCAGAACGTGTTCTAGCTTACTTTAACACCTGTACATAACTCAGCTAAAATACTCAGACATCACATATACCATTCACAAGAAAAACATTCTGTAAGCAAGTGATCAAAATTTGATGTTAGAATTCATTGGAGTCATTTATGCCTTGTTAAATACAATGAAAATGTGAAACACTTTCAAAGATCATGACTTAAACTAAGAAATACAGAACTAACTAACATTACTCTTTAGACAACTGCTAAATTAGTATAGATGGCATTTTACAAGAATGTTCTTGTAAGTTTCTTTGATCCCTTAACCCCTAGTGAATATCATACTCGAAGAGTGATCATTTTTATACCAATTATTACTATCCTCTGAAAGATGGACATTATTTGGTTAAATGTCTCATTGTAAATAGGAAGAATTATTCTACTTAATTTTTCTCAGAAAGTGATGGCATGAGGGGAGAGCTGGGAGACCATGCAACCATATGTATATTGGACACTTTTCTTTCTAACTCATTACCGTTCGGATATTGACTGTGTCATTTTAGGGATCCTACTGTGAGTAGTGTGTGAAGTTTATTGAAGCAATAATCTAAAACCTTCCCATGTAGACTATCAGATGTTCACAGCACAATACTGTTAAAAAGAGATGTAAAGGACAGTCTTCTTCAGTGCAGCAAATATTGCTTGACAAATAATCTTTCCTAGTAATTCCTACCTACATTATTAATCTTGTCACAAAAGGGAGTGATTATATATTAAGTAAATAACAAGAAAAATATTTTCTTTCTAGGAAATCTTACCTATCTTTTCTATTACAGCACCAAAGTACAATCCAATCCCTTCCATTTCCCATATAAAATTATTCATTATATTCATGATGGAAAGATATCTCCAGAACAGCCACTGATGGCACAACATGTAAATCCAACTTGTAAAGTACAGTGAATTCTGCTAACTTTTAATGACTCAGTCTGCTTTTATGTTATTAAAGAAACTAGAAATTAGAGGTGAAGTGGCATTCGAAGAGGGGTACCAGTTATCTTTCAATATATCAGCAATGCTATAAGGGAAGGCAGCAAACGGCTCTTAAAAATATTCCCTGGAACACAATAATTCATTTTGTCTTCTGCTGATTAATACACAAGCCTTTTATACTTTTTAACTTAAAACCCAATTTTAAAAAAAATCAAGCAAAACCTGTAGGAATACACTGTCCCCGTCACACCTCCGAGTCTATTATCACTTCTTATTTACAGCCAATGCCCTGTCACGGTAAGCACAATGGTGTACGGACAGAAGAAAAAATTGAATATGAGCATGTCCAAGAAAAAATAGTTTTAAGAACTATATAGGTGCAATGGAAGAAAGATAGCGGAAGAAGGCTGTTTAAACATACAGACACTGAAAGTGTGATCTTTGTGCCCAGGCTCTGAGCTACCACAACAAAGCATTGTGAGGCACACAAGGTTGCATGGCCAATGAGGCATGAGCTTTCACTGGTCTCAATTGCACCCTGAATCCTATGCTAGCAGGATTTTCAGAGGGGCTCAGCATTGACCTAGCTGTTCTCATGCTGAAGAAAGTAATAAAATTAGTCTTTGTCAAATGGAGCACATTTAAGCCAATGCTTTTGAAAACCCCATCATTAGAATATAGTAGGGGACACAGTGAGTGAAGAGAACCAATAATGAAAAAGGTGGTAGCAGACTGGCCAGATCACAGTTATCTCTTCTGCTAAAGAACACTTTATGGACCACAATTTAACCCACACTACTGCTCAGCAATGACATTGCAATGTATTCAGTGTGTCAGGGGAGTTAATGTCTATAGCTGTGAAACTGAAAATGAGTGTCCTTTCTTTATTTGCAGTATGAATGGCTCAAAGGCTATGTCTGCACTAAGGGGGGGCCTGGCAGTCGACTTGACAAGGTCGACTTTAAGTCGACCTTGTTAAATTGACTGAAGGATATATCTGCATGGGCAGTGAGCAGACATACCCAGGGCATCCCTACCCCTATGCCACCCCCAGTCCAGATTGGCTACCCTGAGCCCAATCAGCTCCAGGGACCCATCAGGACTGGGGGCCCCATCTGGCTCCTGTCTTCTGGTGAGGAGCTGGGTTCAGCTCCCAGCTTCTCTCTACCAGCAGCAGGGCAGGCAAAGAGAGGCTAGGAGCCCAATCTTGCTTCCATCCCCTTTCCATCAGTGGCAGAGGCTTGAAGTCAGCTGCTGCCTGCAGTCACAAGTGACCTGGGGCTGCACTGGCCACTGGGTCGCTTGTCACTGCCACAGGAAGCTCGGAAGCCTGGTCAATTTCACTCCTGTGAAACTGACCAGGCAGCAGAGCCTCCTGCCCATGGTGACAAGTGACTTGGGGTTGAATTTGGCCCCAGACCACTTGTAAACACTTGCAGGAGCCAGCTCCAAGCCGCTGCTGCCCGTGGAAAGGGGGTGGGAGCAAGATCAGGCTTGTAGCCCCTCTTTGCCAGCACTGCTGCCTGGGAGAGGGGCTGGGAGTGCGATGGCACCCCCCAACCCATCTCTGCAGATGGCAGGGCCAGAGAGGGACTAGCAGCCCAACCTGGCTCCAAGCCCCTCTCTGCAGCCAGGGGCGCAGGGAACCGGGATCTTCCTGGCCACTTGCAAGTTGCAAGGGGCCAGGGGAGCCAGCATTGCCCCTGGCCGCTTGCAAGTGGCTGGGAAGGGGGGGAACTTGCATCTCCCCAGGGTGTGGGGACCAGCATCACCCCGGCTGCTTGCAAGCGGCCAGGAGCAATGCCAGTCCGCTCACCTGCAGCCGCTTGCAAGTGGCCAGGGGAGATGCTGGCTCCCCTAACCCCTTGCCAGTTGCAAGCTGCCAGGGGAAATGTGGTCCCCCACCCCACCCCCCGCCACTTGCAAGTGACCAGGGGAGATGCTGGGTCCTCGTGCCCCTAGCCACTTGCAAGCAGCCAGGGCAGGAGTGCGCTGCCAGCCCTGGCTAACCACAGAGAGGGGCTAGGAGCCAGATGAGGCTCTCAGCCCCTATCTGTAGGCTGCGGGAGCTAGGAGCCTGCTGGGAGCCCATTTGCCTCCCAAAGGCTTGCTGCAGGGGCCCAAGCAGCTCAGAGCCTGGTCAATTTCACAGATGCCAAGCCTGTGAAAAATTGACAAAGAGCTGATCAATTTCACACCCTCAGAGTCTGTGAAATTGACCAGACTCCTAGCTGCTGGCTCAGCAGCAAAAGCTTCTGGGACCCAGATGGGCTGCCAGTGGGCTCCTGGCCCCCACAGCCTACAGAGAGGGGCTGAGAGCCCCATCCAGCTCTCAGCCCCTCTCTGCGGGCTGCATGAACTGGCAGTGAGGGACTGGGAGTTGATCCAGCTTCAGCTCCTCTCCACAGGGCTGGAGCCAGATTGGGCTCCCTGGCTGGATCAGGCCTGAGCCCAATCATGCCCAGGGACAGGGAAGGGGGTGAGACCTACCCTGTAAAATTGGTTTAATAGCTTAATCTGACTTACAGGGCAGGAGTTATTAAGTCGACTTAAGCACTTGAAGTCAACTTAATGATTTCTAAATATAGCGTAGTCTTTATTTAAGTCGGCTTAAGGGCCTTTAAGTCAGGGGTCTCAATCTCAAATCACCATGAGGGCTGCAAGAGGACTAGTAGAGGGCCGCATGAGAATTAGCACAGTAGACCAAGGGCCACACCAAAGAAACCTTTCCGTACAATGATATTGCAAGTGTCAGTAATGATCATATCACTGCGGGCTGCAGGCAAGAGCTTTAGGGGCCGCATGCGGCCCATGGGCCATGTGTTTGAAACTCCTGCTTTAAGCTGACTTACACCCATCTTCGAAGCATCTAAGGAAGTGGGATCTTCTCCCACGAAAGCTCATGCAAAAAATAAATCTGTTAGTCTTAAAGTGCCACACAACTGCTTGTTGTTTTTTTAGTGTAGACATAGCCAAAGTGAGGCAACAGCGCAAGAAAAGATTGAATTTAGTTTCTTTTTCCAGGTGGCCAATTTACTGGTATTTCATAAAATGTTGCCTGATTTTTCTAAGCTCCCTTTGTTGCATATGGTCCAGCATTGCTGAATCAACAGAATAGTTCCACTGAACTAGGGCTACAGCATTTTATTTGCCCAACATAAAAATTAAGATTTGGACTTCGTAGTCTGTAACCATCAGTCTGTCTTTTCCCCATGTGCAAATCTATTTATTAAGTAATATTCTACCTAGAATTTCCAGACTACTTTGCAAGTAAATGAATGAATGAATGAATGGCACTTCTCTTTTTCCCACATGGGCAACTCAGAAACTAAAAATCAATTGCCTTATGTTTAATTGAGTGAGGCCCTTTTGGATTATTTCTTGGATCACATTTTAAGAAATGCATTGATTTTTATGGTAGAACACACAGGCTCAAAGTCCACCTCTTAAATAAGTCCCATAATCTCACTTAATTCTGTTTCAACTTGGGCAAAACAGATGTCTCTGAAGAGCAAACTGGAAGAGACAAGCAAAAGTGTGACGAAAATGTTGCAGTTCACGAACCCATTTTAAAAATAGAGTTGGACTAAGGTCCTCAAAAAGGTAGAGATATTGTCACTTACTAAAGGTTTGTGTTGTTTTGGTTCATTTGTTTTCCTATCAGAAGTCTTGGCAGTGGATGTATTAAGCACACAGAGCAGAACTGTATTTGATTAACTGAAAGAAAGGGTGGTCTTTTGGCTGAGCATAGGACTGGCACTCAGGAACCAGGGAGTATTTTTTGGCTGTTCTACATATTACCTGTGGGACCATGGACAAGTTTCCTAACCTCCTGTGCCTCAGTTCTCTATTTGTAAAATCAGACTAAGGATAATATGTCATTTCTTCCACCCTCTGCCTGTCTTGTCTATTTTGATTGTAAATTTGTTGGGGCAAAGGACTGTCTTCTTCTATTGCTTGTACACTGCACAATGGGAGCTCGGTATTAGCTGGGGCCTCCAGCAGCTACATTAATACATGTAACGAATAATGAGTGTGCTGTTTGAAAGTGTTCTTCAATGATTGTTGTGAATGGATTCCTTGAACACTACAGTTTGTTGTTCATTTCAGTGGGAAATATGTGTGCTTGGAACCCCCTTGGCTCAAAGCTCAAAGACACAAGAGTCACCGCCATATCTGTTCATTAAACAAAGCTAGAACCCAAACCAGTTAGCTGTCTGGAGCATCTGATTGAAACCAAAGTAGACAATTGGTAGAGCTTTATAATAATCAAAGATAAGCTGAAAGAGCTGAACAGAAGTTTTTTGTCCATCTGACTAGGAAAAAATTGAGAATGAAAAGAGATTTAATTAATTAAATTATCTGCTGTGAATTGTTTGCTCATCTCTGGTAATAACTACAGCTTTGGCTATCAGCTTGCCTTTTTAAACCAATTTCAATTAAATTGGGGCAATATGTATAGACAAGGCCTGAATTCCACCATCAGCTAAAGGAACCCATTATGGAATCTGGTAGTCAGTTTGGCTAGAATTTGGAAGCTGGATATGGAAGTTAGCGATTATTGTAATTGTCTCTTCTGGCATTATAATTTGTGACTTAAAGCTGTGCATATTTATTTAAACAAAGTTTAAAGGTCCTTTCCATAATGCAGGCTAACATTGTTTCTTGGTTACCTGATCTCAAGTCTGGAATAAAGCCACATAACATAATGAATTTCCTCTGACTATACACCAGTATCAGAGAGCAGAATTCAGCTCTTCTTCCCAATTAAATACATGGCCTAAAATAGCAACATTAAGTTTCTTACTGAGGCTTTACTTTCTATCTTTTAACATATATCCTCTTCATAATAATCAAGGCCTTGCATCCTCTCTGGAATAGTTGAGCTAATCATGCTGCAGAGACCCTGAAATAATTTTTGCTGCCCTCTCACTCATCTCCTGCTCACTCCTCTCTCATTCTAGCCCAATCAATGTGTTTTCTATTGTCTTGTTTTGCATTTGCTTTGAATTTGAATTCCTTTTAGTATACTCTGCCCACGTACCTTCCATGTGCAGATTCTCAACTTGTAACATGGAACTGAATGATAGGAGTTTTCAGAGAAGGTAGAGTTCTGGGGTTTTGTCAGCTATGAATGCACTAGAATCAGTATTGTAATTTGGCAGTCAGGAGGCAGCTGCAACTTTGGGCACCTGGGAGGAGGATGCATTTGTTTTTTCCCCTCTCCCTTTTTTTGGGTATGGGCCAGATAGCCAAATTTACAGTTACTTTCCATTCCCCTTGACAACAACTTGATGCCCCACTGCACCTTGCATCAACATCTGAAATTACATCCAACACCACAGTATGAGCATGTTTCTGCTAACACGCTCCACAGTGAAATTGTCAGTGTAAAATGTCAAGGCATGACATCATTACGTTTCAGAGTTAAAACTCTAGGGAGTGAATAAAAGCAATTCTTTCTCAGCTACTGTTTTGGGCTTTTTGCAGATTCAGGCAGACAGCCTCATGTTGGCCACACTGGGCTCATATTTTCAAGGTATCTTCACAAGTAGAAGACCTAGATTAGGTCATAGATTTAAAACTCCTAGGCCGTGGCAGCTTTCCTCTGGCTTTCTTCTGTGAGCCACACTTTTTCATTCAAGATCCGCATGCAGCTCCTGAGCCTCAGTTTGGCCACATCTTTTCTATAGCTGCAAGAAAACCTCCGATTGGACACACTACAGTATGATGTTTCCATGGAATGAAGTTTTAACACTGGTTTGGATTTGAGGAAAAATGCTTAATACATGATCTTTTATATAGTGCTCTGTAGCCAAATCACTCCCCTCCTTTGGAGAATCTCTCTCTGCTTCGTCTCTCAAAGAGGATGGCTACCTCTACTATGTAGTTCTATTGGCACAGTTACTTGATGAAAAAATCATATACCCCATTCAACAGAGCTATGTCAGCAAAACCTGTAGTGTGGAAGGAGTCTGAGAAGGTGGAGTGACCATGCTGGCAGAAAAACTCCATCTGACAGTGCTCTGCTGGGGTGGTCATGTCTATGGATCTGTTTAACATAGGCTAGCTCTGAGTCAACACTGCCCATAATAAAGATACCCAGCTATTTTCCTGAGCCTCAGTCTGCAATTAGGGCATACTAGGTTCTCTTTTCCCTCTCTGTGTTTGGTTGCTATAATAAGAGTCGGTGGATTGAAGGTTTTTATTTGGGGGTGGTTGATGGTGGAGGGCATTACACTGAAGTATGGCCTCACCAGATGGTTTCAGTATGGAATCCATAATCCTAATAATTTTCCTACGGACATTTTTTTTGATGGGTGGTTGCCTTTTCTTTATTGCCTGTAGTAACACAGGAGGGCAGAAGAGCTGCCCTGTTTCTCTTAGTCAGCAATTTAAGCAGGGTATAGTGAGATGGAGTATGAGAATTAACTGGCTCCATACAATACCTGAGATACCTGCAATGTGAAAAAATATAATGTAATATAATGTAATATATAAGACACACAAATACAGTCAATGTTGGGCTGATCCTCCCTGCGGGGATTGTAGCTAAATGCCTGTGTGCCATGGATCTTCATCTTCTAACTCCTTTGTTTGTACTTGTCTCTGGTCTCTGCATTGCTCTCCTTTCTTCTGAGTGCCTCTGTCTCTCACACAAATGATATCCAGCTAGTTCATCACATCAGGGTCCAGAGTCCTACTCTTGGAGGGAACTGGATAAAATAGTTTCCTTCTCTCAGGATGCACAAAATCAGAAATATTTATCTGGAGCCGGCTGATTTCAGTGTCTTGGCCAAACTGGGATCGAGATCTGAACCAATTATCACCCCTTACATTTTGAAACTCCCTACCCCACTCCCTGACTGTTGCACATCTTTTTTAATTGTGGCACCAAAAACATCAACGAGGAGACCCATCTGCCTTGTCTCTGGCTAATGGGATCTTTGGAAAAGGAAATGTTTTTTGCTAGCGTACTACCAATGATGCCCAAAGTTTAGATCAGACATGGCCAAACTGAGGCTCAGGAGCCACATGCAGCTCTTGAATGAAAAAGTGCAGCTCACAGGAGAAAGCCAGAGGAAAGCAGCGACAGCCTGGGAGTTCAAAATCTCCTGCCCTGAGCATGCTCAGAGCCCCAGTCTGCTCCTAGCCACCAGAGCAGCCATATAACGGGGCCTTGGGGGGGTGGGCCTCAACCCAGGAGAGCGAACTTCAGGGTCTGGGGGCTAGGGAGGGGGTCAGGACAACCGAAAGAAGCGGTGGCATGGTTGGGACGGTGGGGAGAAGAGCAGCGTGGTTGGGACAGCAGGGACAAGTGGCCAGGGCCGTCCCTAGGAGGGTGTGGGGCCCTGGGCGAATCGCCTCTGCTGGGCCCCCACTCAGCCCCCCAGTGTTGGAGGCTGGGGCCGACTGGCCCAGGGGAGGGGCAGGCCCCTGCACCAGCTGTCCCATGCTGAGGACTGGGAGAGCCAGCTGAAAGGGCGGCCTGGTTCAGCACTTCTGTTCAGCCCCCCTCGCCACACGTGCTGCTTTCAGCTCTGTGCCGGAGGAACAGGAAGGGGGTGAGAGGCAGCACGGTGGGTAGCAATACGGGTTCTGTTCTGCCTCCTACCCCCTCCCTGCTGCTCTGGCATTGAGCCAAGAGCAGCGCATGTCTGGGGGGGGGAAGGGGCAGACTGGCAGCACTGAACCAGGCTGCCCCTTTTGGCCAGCTCGCCTGGTTCCTGGCATGGGGGACAGCAGCGTGGGCCCCGTGCCGCCCCCCAAAGCTCGGGATCCTGGGCGGCTGCCCTGTGTGCCCTACCCTAGAGACGGCCCTGTTAGAATGATGGAGGTCTCAGTTTCCTGATGGCATAACTTCTTTGGAGGTAGTGGATTTATGCCAAAAGAGACTCTGCCCGAATGTCTTCGTCTACGACCAAGCTGTCATTGCTGTGCTCCCATCTCTCTCAGCTCAGTCACAAAGGATTATGGTCTTGTCCTGAACCTGAAAATCTAATCATCAGACTGTCACAGTTTCAGTTAAATACTTTTCATGTCCATTCCTTATTTGCCGACTTCTTTTAAGCAAAACCTGATATTGATAGTGATAATAAACTAATTTGGGGCTTAAAAAAAATAAAATGCTGGTGAATGGGCCATCAGATATATTCCTATTATGATGGGGCCTGCATTTAGGCTTAGGTGCTGTTAGTCAAGCAAAAGGTGTGTGCAGTGAAGTATGAAATGTTTATTATACTAAATTTCTGCAAGGGCTGCCAGAGATACTATTGTTGATAGTCAGTAACTCAAGTAGATAGAATGGGAGTTATTCTTAAGTATATCTTTGAAACAAGCCAGTGTCCTGTGGTTTCAGCAATTTCTTTTATGTCCATTTTGATAGCCTGCAGCAGTCTGTCTCTCTGTCTGTCTTTTTCATCTATCTTGTTCTCCATTACCTTAATTTCTCTTTTGAGAGATGCCGCTGTTGGCGACCCACAGCTGCTGTGTGCGCGTCCACATGCATGCAGATCAGAGGATTCAGTAGCAATGCTTGTCGTACTGCGCACGCAGCCCTGGTGTCTCATGCCAGTCCTTTGCACTCTTTGCAGTGCGCACAGCTCAAACTCCCTCACTTCCCTTCTAACCATCCATGCTTTCAGATGGAGTAGAACCTCTCTCTTCAGAGCTCGTCATTTTTTCTACTTACAACAATTTTCTTTTGCCTATTTCTCCTTTCTCTTCAACTTGTTGTGTTTTTTCCCCTAAAAGAAAGAAAAGAAGAAGTTATATTTTTTTCTGATATCCAGCTATGCTGAGCTCAGACTGCTTTAAACACTGTGAATCCTGTGGAGACGCAATGCTAGCATCCAACGGACACACTCTGTGTATAAAATGCCTTGGGGAAGAGCACATTTCACAAAAGTGCTCTCACTGCAGAAATCTTAGCTTAAGAACTCGGCATGACAGAGATCTCTGCTGCAAATTACTAGTAATGGAAAAGCCCTTTAGGACATTCTCTGGCTCAAGCCAGGGAAAACCAGCTCAACTTCCAGAAAGGCACTCAACCCCTCCAAAACAGTTGGGGAAAAAGAGGAAGACTCCTGCCTCTTCCCTCACTCTTTCTCATACCCATGATGCTCCCAGTCCCTCAGGTACTATGTCTGCAAGACCACCTGAACATCTGTTATATGCCACAGATCAGAGGCACAGGAACACTCTCGCTCCCTTGGAACTGATGGCATCGGTGCAGTCCTAGATGCCGTCATGAACTCTGGCACCAACAGTGGACTTGCAACCTCCCCCCAGTGGTCCATCTGCAGAAATGTTCTCTACTGTGGCTTTGGTTCTGCATCATTCTCAGTTAACAGCATCAGAACCAGCAGATCTCCTGGTAGCATCCACACAACCTGGAATGGAACCAGCACATTGGCATTTATTCTGAAACCAGATCCCTCAGTTACTTGCAAACACACAGAACAGAGAAAGAGACTTTCACATGATGATCATGCTGCATCATCTCCTGCATACTTTTTCTCTTCAGATGATACACCCCCCTCCCCTTTCAGGAGAGAGGGTACCATTTTACCAATTCCATATTCATCAGATGAAGATATAGATGGACAAGGTGCCACTTTCTCCCCTTAACCACCATCTACCAACCTAGATCTCAACGATATCACCATTCTCAAGAGCTACCTACCCGACATTGGGTGAGGTCCCCACATTATGAGCCTCCCACGGACTATCACTACTATTGGCATGGATGGGAACCCTGATTCCCATATTCCAGCCATTATTGCAGATCGTCCACCTTGCAATCATGTAAACCAATGGGTAAGCCTGTACCTGCAGACAAACCATCAGAACCTGTAGTTCCTGTGAGTGACATCCAGGAAACGATTGAAGACAGTAAGATTTCCAGAGACTACATCTCCTCCTCACAACTCTTCATTTTCACCAAAGGAAACATAATTCCCCTGCCCCCAACAATGGTGGACAACTTTAAGCAGTTCCAAGAGCTCTTCAGGAGATTGGCTGACTCTCTTGAGTTACCCATGGAAGAGGTACTGCACTCTGAACACAAACTATTAAAAATATTGCAGACAATAGCCTCAGCAAGAGTTGCTCTCCCTATGAACGAAGCCCTCCTTGAACCAGCCAATAATATTTGGCAAACACCAGCCTCCATACAGCCCACCTGCAAAAGGGTAGGTAAAAAAATACTACATCCCACCAATGAACTTGGAGTACTTATTCACTCATCCACCTCCCAATTCATTAGTGGTTGAGGCTGCTAACCATCGATCCAGACAACATTTTCACAGGTCCACTCCACAGGTCAAAGAAGACAAAAAGACTGACCTTCTTGGATGCAAAGTCCATACATCATGTATACTGCAGCTCAGAGTGGTGAATTACTGTGCTTTATTGGTGAATTATGACCATTTGAACTACGTAAAGTTAGCTAATTTTATAGAATACATACCAGAGGCCAAGAAGCAACAATTCCATTCAATTACCAGGGAAGGCCAACTCATTTCTCAAACAGCGCTCCAAGCAGCCCTCAATGTGGCAGACACCCCAGCATGCACTATGGCTATGGGTGTTGTCCTATGGCTTTTCCTGTCTACATTCAGCTGGTCTTCAAAAACCTTCCCAGGCAACGACTGAACACCTGTCGTTCGATAAGAAGAAACTATTCTCTGAAAAGACTGAAGAGGTGCTGCACACCTTGAAAGACTCCAGGGTTACCCTCAGAACCTTTGGAATCTATACCCCAGCAACCAGAAGTTCTTACAGATACCAGCCTTATAACACGAGGTATCAATACCAATATTCTTTAAATAACAAAAGAGAGGACAGGAACAACCAAGGGGCAGACAGCAACAACGCCACAGGCACCCTAACAATCAATCACCAGCCCCACAACCACCACCTGCTTCCAAACCATGATTTTGAAAACCTGGCTGAGAGCCTGAAAAACCTCCTTGGATCCTCAGAGCATATCCATCATCTTCCTTACCAGAACAGACTACAGCCTTTTTACCATTCTTGGGCTGCAATAACTATGGGCAAACAGGTCCTTACACTAATAAACACGGGTTACACCATCCCGTTTATTTCAAAATCTTTTCCCAACCACCCCTCCCCATCCCTCTTCAGGGACACAACTCACAAACATCTTCAATAAGACGTTATTCATCTCCCTGAATTAGGAGCATTACAGAGGGTCCCCAAACAACACAAATGAAAAGGGTTCTATTCCCCCTACTTCCTGACCCAAAAGAAATCAGGAGGATGGAGACTCCTACTCGATGTCAGAAAACTGAACAAATATATAAAATGACAAAAATTCCATATGGTAACTCTGTCTTCCATAATACCTGCTCTGAAGTCCAACAACTGGTTTACAGCTCTTGACCTACAAGATGCTTACTTCCATATATTGATACACCAAGGTCACAGACAATTCCTCAGATTCATCATAGCTCAAGAACATCACGAGTATACAATCTTCCATTCTGGTTTTTCAACAGCTCCAAGGGTTTTCTCCAAATCCTTGCAATCGTTGCAGCACACTTGCAAAGAAATGGGATTACCATCTTCCCATATCAGTACTAGTGCCTTATAAAACCACACTCATGAGAGCAAGCTACCCAAGATCTCAAATATACGAAAACCAATTAAAAAATCTAGGAGTCCTCATAAATCTAAAGAAAGTCGCTACAGAACCTACACAGATATTTGAATTCAGGGGAGCATAATTAGATGCCACAAAGAAAAAGATTAGATGCTCATGACAAAGAGACTGGAGAACATAGCACGCTTGGTAGAAATCATTTCCAAATGTCCCATGATTCAAGTGCTGCAATGCCTTCAACTATTAGGGCATATGACAGCCTCCACACAGGTGGTCAAATATCCACAAATGCATATGCATCCTTTCCAATTATGGCTCCAGAGAGTAAACAAGCCACACAGGCATCCAATACACAAAATGGTTTCCCTACCTGTGGAAATCAAGGAAACCTTGAAATGGTGGACAGACCCTGTGAACCTGACACAAGGGATCCTGTTCTCTCAAAGAGAGCCATCATTGATAATGTCCACAGAACCATCTCTCAAAGGATGGGGTGCCCATCTACCCGGTATGAGTGCACAAAGACAATGGTCCCCTCACAAAACCATTCCATACATAAATCTACTCAAACTTTGAGCAGTTTGCATTGCATTGCCATCACTTCAAACCATATTTTACCTTCCAGCACAAAAGGATCCTTACAGACAACATCTCTTGTACGTTCTACATAAACAGCCAGGGCGAAGTGAGATCCAACTTCTTATGCACAGAAGCACTGAAACTTTGGCAGTGGTCCATAAACAACCATGTCATGTTCTCTGCCACTTAGCTACCAGGAGCTCAAAACATCTCAGACTGGCTCAGCAGGTCTTTTCCCCCACAGCACAAATGGGAAATTCATTCAGGCATAATAAATGACATATTTCAACAATGGGGTTACCTTTTGAGAAAGCTTTTTGCAACATACCAAAACCAAAAAAGCAAACTGTACTGCTTTCAAGCCAGGAAAGGGAAACACTCAATGGGAGATGCCTTCCTGATCCCTTGGAATGAATCAATACTTTATGCATTCCCACCATTTCCTTTAATAATGAGAACATTATTGAAAATATGCTGAGAAACAGCAACAGTCATACTGATCACTGCAGCGTGACCCAGATAGGCTTTGTTCACTCTACTGAACAACGTGTCCAGATGAACCAATAACATTGCCTCTCCATCACAACCTTCTTCATCAGAACAACAGCTCAACCACACATCCCCAGCTACGTAAGCTGCACCTAACAGCATGTTTCCTCCATGGTTCTGAAAGGAGGAATTACGATGTTCCGATCAAGTGAAGAACATGCTATTAAATGGCAGAATGGTTTCTACTAGAAACATTTACCTTCAAAAATGGCATTGATTGTCTCATTGGTGTACGAACTTGGGCATCATGCCCACAACAGCGCCAATCCACAATCTCCTTGATTACTTTCTACAATTGAAAGACACTTGTCTGTCACTAACATCCTTAAAGGTCCATCTTGCTGCCATAAACACCTTCCATGATGGAATAGGCAACAATTCACTTTTTACTAACCCCATCATAAAAAGTTTCCTTCTCAGTATTCAAAAGCTACATCCAGAAATACAACAACCCACTCTGCTATGGGGCTTGAACCCTGGCCTAAAGTCTATCACTAGACCCCCTTTTGAACCTATAGAAACATGTTCATTTTTACACCTGTCAATGAAGGGCTCTTTCCTTGTGGCTATCACCTCCATGAAGTGTATAAGTGAAATAGGGACACACATGGCCAACCACCCCCCCACTTACAATCTTCCACAAGGACAGTCACCCTATGAGAACACCCTGAATTTATACCAAACTTATACTCACCTTTTCATCTCAGCGAGCCAATACACCTACCTGTATTTGCACCAAAACCACAATGCACTCCTCAAAAAGTACTTCCTCATGCTCTGGAGGTCAGGAGAGCTCTTCTCTTCTACCTAGACAGAGCAAAACCTTTAGATCCACCAACGGACTATTTGTCACCATAGTCAAGAGATGCAAAGGGAAAGTTCTTGCAAACCAAAGGCATTCCAAAAGGATCTCTTGCTGCATCTATAAATGGTAAATATTAACGAAAACATCACCACCTTGCATAAAGACTCACTCAACTAGGACCGTGTCTGCTTAAACTGTTTTCCTCAAAAATGTGCCTATTACTGAAATATGCATCACAGCAACGTGGTCTTCTATGCATACTTTTACGAAGCATTATGCCATTGGTCAATTAGCCTGTTACGACACATCAGTGGGACATTCAATCCTCTCTACTATTCGTGACACCAATTCCGAAGTCCCTCCTACCCTATGAGGGCATGGTTTATAGTCACCAACTGTGGGGCACCCACAGGGGACATCTCTCAAAGGAGAAAGGAAGGTTATTCACCTTGTGCAGTAACTGGAGTTTTTTGAGAGGAGAGTACCTGTGGGTGCCCCACAACCCTCCCTTTTCCTTTTCTACTTTGGAATCAGCTTCTGGTTAGAGAGGAGACTGAGGGAGTTTGAGCCCCATGTGCTGCAAAGAGTGCAAAGGACAGGCACGAGACTCCAGAACTGCGCACGCGGTGCAATGAGCATTGCTACTGGATCCTCCAATCTGCATGCACACGGAAGCACACACATTGACTGTGGGGCACCCACAGGGACAGTCATATTGAAGAACTCCAGTTACTGTACAAGGTGAGTAACCTACCTATCTGCATGTCTCCCAATGGTGTCTAAATAGTTCTGGGGTTTATGAACTTGCTGTTGGAAACTCCTTTTAAGTTCAGGGAAGGCTGTGAGTGGGGGAAAGAACAGGATAATAATCCAGATCTTTATTCTTATAATTTTAGAATGATAAAATAAAATTCATACCAAAGACAACAAACATATACATTTAAAAAGTAGTGACTTGAATTGGTGATTATCATTTGCAGAGGTACAAATAATTGTTGCATAATTATTATTCTCATCAGCCTGAAGCATGTAAGTAATTGAGTGAAAAAAAATCCTCACATTATGTCAAGTGATTACTGCCTTTAAGCCATAATAAACAATGATGTTCTCACAGTGGTGATGTTAAGCGGTAGAACAAATGAGTGTAGCCTGCTGATTGTGCACTGTCTGGATCATTACCAGTTGCTGAAACCCCAAATAAGTAAATGATTTAATTATTGGGGTGTCAGCATGGTCCATTGTTAAAGGAAATAAAGAGCATGCTGGGAATTCACTACATCCTGGCTTTTGACCGAGGGTGCCACAGACATCTCTGTGTAGTGCATGCTTCTCCCTTGGCTTTGGTTCACATTCAACTTTGTGCTCTGCAGGCTGGTTGGGGTAGTTGTTAAATAAAATGCAATGAGTATTTAGCACATGCAACAGCCAATACATGTGCCAGTGGTTTCTAGACAGTTCTGCTGAATGAAATTAATTACTGCTCTGCAAGAGAGGCTGTGCCTTTAAGGGAACAGCACTCTGCAGCCCAGCCAGAAAATGTTTTTTGTCACTACTGCCCCAGTTGTTAACTGATGTAGGAGAGGCTCATTCAGAATTCAGTTATGTCAAAGATTTACTGGTGACATTGCTGTCCTTCCTTAATATTTGCCTGAGATACAAACTGTTGCTTTTGGAAAAGAAGAATAATTCAGAGACCTCATCACGTTCTGCACAGAGTAGAAAGATCCTTCATGCCACCTTATTAAGTCATCTATGTATATGCTGGGTCAGAACTTCAGCTGGAGTGAGGGGTTGGGGTTTAATGTACCATTAAAAGATTTAGTTTCCCAGACTGGAGGGCTGTGGAAGAAGCTCTGTGGGACTCCATGTTCTGTTATGCAGAGGCAGTTGGGGAAATGCGCCACTGATTAAAGAGGATCTCTTTCAAGTACCATGGGCATAGAGCAAATAAGGAACCCCACTGAGTGAATCAATGAAGTCACACACAAGCATGCTGACTTTCATTCGTGAAGATCAGGGTAAAGTTTTTAAAAGTGTTTAAGTGACTTAGGAACCTACCTTCCATTTTCAAAAGTCACTGAGGCACTTTGGCACTTTAGGTCTTTTGAAAGTCAGCTGTCTGTATTTGCTTGACTGATTTCCCCTCCAAATTAGTGGGACTTTTGTTTGTAAGTGCCCTTGCCACTTTTGCAAATGAGATGTAGAATTCTAAGTCATTTAGGCACTTTTGAAAATTTTAACCTATGCCTCCTATACATACATTTACTGTATGTCTTTCAGAAAGCAGAAGGAAAAGGCACCTTGCAGTGTACTGCAGACCTCAATCAATCTAGCTTTTTTTTCTTTTGTTTTGTATACCAAATACTTAGTACATTTTGAATATTGCCACAATAAAATAATGAGTCCTCAGCCTATTGTTCTTATGACCTGGTTATGGAGCATGCACGTCTGTGTACATCTAGATTGCAGTCATCTGACTTTGTATTTGCTCTAATTTTCTGTGGGTGTGGCGAGGGGGTCTTGTGGCAGCAGGTGAGCATTTCAGTGATTGTTTCAACTGTCATGAAGCTTTTTTCCTCCATCCCTTGTCCAAGACTAAGTCACTGCTCAGAGTCTGCACTTCCCACTGTGTCAACCGTACTCTGCAACCTAAGGTGCATCACAATGTTCTCCTGCTGTAGCTTACTCTTGGGCCATTCACAGACTGCATATAGGTCACACCCTGAGGATTACTGGATTGTCATAGTCCTGATCCAGCAATCTGACCCCAATAGCCTGTCAGCAATCACCAGTTACACGTTGACTTCTACCAGCCTCCATTACCACTCTCAGAGTCACCTAACCACGCTCCATAGACTTGGCCGGGAGTCCACAGCATGTAGGTATAAGTTATCCTGTGGTTAGTATTTTCTTCCCAAGCTGTTCTGGTTTCCCTGCCAGGAAGGAGCAAGAGGGATGGAGACACCACCAGGTAAATTAATAAGGAAAAAAGAAAGAAAACAGATCCACTCTGCTGAGTGGGTGATGGGATCGATAAGATTCCAGGCCTGTCCATCAAATCCTATAAGCAGACTGGCATTAAAGATGGTGACAGGGTGGAGAGCCCTGCTACAGTCACTTTTCTTCTACAAAGGAAAACAAGTTTAATATGAATTGCATAGAATCCATTCATCCTTCCTACTGCCGAATTCTCTTTTTTCCTCCAGCTCATTCATTAAATTCTCTTGTATAACTATTAGTGAAGTGAATTCCTAATTTAATGAGTTACCTGAGAGATGTGTACAAAGTAGGCAACACATTTGTGTGAACTGGTTAGGTAATCTCTTGCTCTGACACACTATCATGAGATTCTTGTTAATGATTTGCATCTGAAAATATCACCTACATGTCTTATTCTTAAAGCTGCATAAATCTTACATTTACAGCTGAACTTTGTGAGCCAGAGTCATCCCCCAGTGCAATTCCACTTTCTCCAGTGGAGTTTCACAAGGGGTGAATTTGACCTGATGTGTTTTCATAGATTCCACTTAATTAGGTAGGTACAAGCTCTCTTAAAGAACTGAAGTCCATCTTAATAAAGCTATGAAATGAGCTCAGACAAGATAAAGTAACTAAAATTACTTTGCATCCTGTCTATCTTTTGAGTGTTCTCACAGAGAAAGAGTTATGTGAGACTGACTAAGATAGCAGTGGAAATCTTCTGCTAATTACTGCCCCCTTACTGAGTGCAGACATGTTTCTGTCAGGCTAGTTAGCTGAGCACGCCACTGAATTCTGTCAGTGAGCTTGTCCTGTGCTTTTATTATGGAATGCTCCAGTGTTCTCTGAGCACTGAGATGGGGCAATTAACGGATTTGGGGCAAGCACTACTGAAGGGGAGTATGTGTGTCAGAGAGTATTGTGACAAATGTAACTGAAATATAGCTAGTGGTAGAAAAGACCATCTTTCTTACCAAAATGGATCAGTTGTGTCCAGGTGTTAAATTAAGGCAGAACGCAGCAGAATGCCATTCCAGGGCCCACTATTTTTACAGGCTCGCATTCCGGGGCCCCTAAAAATAGAAATTCCAGGCAGAATGCTGCATCCTGATGCATTCCAGCAGGGGGAAAGTGCCGGCTGGCTCCCTTGTGCATGCACAGGGCAGGCTGCGCTACAAGGGGAGTGGAGGCATGCTTGCCCAGAAAAGTGCTGTCTGGCTCCCCTGCACATGCATAGGGCAGGCTTCACTAGAGGAGCCTTAGAGTGCAGCCTGTTACAGCCACGGGAGTCCAAGTAAGGGGTGATTCTCCCCTGCTCAGCCCCGGGGAGCCTGGGGCAGAGCTGCGCTGCACACTGCTGGAGGCCAATGAGAGCTGCGCTGCTACGTTGGTAAGAGAGTGCAGGGCCTGGCCTCTTCTTAGGTGGCTCCTGCTGGCAGGGGGGCAACAACATAGCATGGGGTGGGGGCCTGGGGCAGATTTAAATGGGCAGAGTAATCACTAATGCATGTGGTAATAAGAGATGGTTGCAAATGTCTACCTGGGCTGGGGCCCGCACATGGATGAAGGGGGTCTGGACAATACGGGAAGGGGGCCCAGTGATTAAGAGGGTTCTGGGGCCCACCAAATTATACTTTAACCCTTGACTGTGTCTTTTGTGTCTATTGCATCAACTCCCAAATGATCATTCTTCAGAAAAATTTAATTCCACAGATAATTCAATAAATACACTGTGTCTTTGTTCCTGAACATAAATCGATACCACACTGAGATCATATTATATGTTATTAATCGGTGTCAACCGGAGTGCATTGTGACAAGCAGGTCTGGTCATGTAAACTGTTCAGCATGGCCTAGATGGCAGCATTCAGAATAGTTCTAATTGTTGCACGAGCTAAGACACACAGAATTCAATGACACTTTCATAACAAGACTGAAAAGTAAAATTGCAGTGAGTCAAAGGCAATGAGAAGGCCATCCAAGATCTTTTCTTTTCATCTAATCATCTGAAAAATAATTACTACAGTCACCCACTGGCAGTGCTGAAAAGGGAATACAAGTGCTAAATGTCACTGAGCTTCTGAGCTTTTTGTAGGCAGAGTAGCTATAGCTTCATCCATCCCACGCGGTGGTTGCTTTAATTTTAAAGCCACCCTTGCCTTGAATGGTCTGTTACAACATATCACAACTACTCATGCTGAACAATCTGATCCACCTGGCATTTTTGTTGTGACAATGGGATTACCTTTCCTGGCCGTGAGGCATGAGCTCTCTCACCAGCAGAAGTTGGTCCAATAAAGATATTACCTCACGCTCCTTGTTTCTCTAATGGACCTTACTGATTAACTAAAGCTTGCTAAAGGAAGGAAACATGTAAAGGAGACATGAAATCCATACAGCAGTGGTTCCCAGCCTGTGACCTGCAGGCCAGAATTAGCCCATGGGGTCTTTCAAAGTTACCTGCTGCTTGCATCCCACTGGCTGCAGAAGGGAACCATTGCCTAAAAGGACCCATGTGGAGTTCATATTGCCATGGAGATACAAGACCTATGCAGATTCCTTGCTGCAGCCAAAGGGACCTGAGGTCAGCAATCCTCTTCCCCAGTTCCAGCAGAGAGCAAAGCCTTCTGACTCGTCCCTAAGCATTGGGGTCCCTGCTTGAGACAGGGTGAGGGGAACACTGATCTTCTGTCCCCCTGGTTGCAGAAGGGAGCCAGTGCATAAGGACCTAGGGGGAGTGTACGTGCTTCATGTGAAACAAACAAGGAGTCCTCTGGCACTTTTAAAGTCTAACAAATTTATTTATCTCATGAGCTTTCAAGGCAGAAAATCCCACCTCATCAAATGCTTTGAAGATGGGGGAACTAACAGAATGGGAGGAAAATTAATGCAGGGAAGTGTAAGTTGTAGGATCAGGTCACACTGTAACAGCAAATTGAAGCAGGTGTTAAAATTCAAACACTCGGGAACAGCATGCAGAGGAAGATGAGCTCAAATCATCTGTTGTAATGAGAAGAAAAAAAAATCAAAAGTCCTTATTTAGTCCTGAAGAGACAGAGTCAAATTTGCAAATGTATTCAAACTCTGCGGTTTCTCTTTGAAGCCTTGATGTGTTGTTCTAATGTTTGACCACAACTATTAGCAGATCATCAATGGAGTGATCAGGAAGATTGAAGTGCTCACCTACTGTAGTTTTCTTTTTTTTCTGGGTTTTTTTTTTTTTTTTGGAACGTTGTGATATCTGATGTCAGTTTTGTGGCCATTTATTCTTTAGTGTAGAGTGTTTGTCCAGTAAATAAGGCAGGGGTCATTTCTTGCACATGATGGCATAAACCACATTGGTGGATGAGCAGGTGAATGAGCCCTAGATGAAGTAACTGGCTTGATTAGGTCCTGTGATGGTGTCTTTTGTATAGACATGTGGACAGAGTTGGCAGCATGGTTTGTTGCAGGGACATGTGCCTGCTTGAATGTTTCTGTTGTTCGGTCTGTAGTTGCTGATACTTTAAGGTTTGGGGGCTGTCTGTAAGTGAGGAGAGGTCTGTCTCCCAAGGCTTGAGAGAGTGAGGAATTGTCTTGTAAAATAGTCTGTAGATCCTTGATGATGTGCCATAGAGCGCTGACTTTGGGGTTGTAGGTAAGGACTAGTGGCATTCTGTTGTTTTCTTTCTTGGGCTTCTCCTGTAGTAGTTGACTTTGGGGTACCAGCCTAGCTCTGTCAATCTGTTTCTTCACGTCTGCGGGTGGGTACTGTAGTTTTAAGAATGCTTGCTAGAGATCCTGAAGGTGTGTGTCTCTGTCTGCAGTTATATCTTAGGCAGGGCCGTCCCTAGGGGTTGTGGGTCCCTGGGTGAATCGCCCTCTGTGGGCCCCCCCCCCACCCCCCAGCACTAGGGGCAGGGCCAGCCAGCCTAGGGGGTGTCTGACAAGGCACATCATTCCCTAGCCCCTCCAGGTTCCTGTTGTTGAATATTAGGAGCCAAGAAGCTCCGCAAATAGGAGTAGGAGGGAGGGTGATGGATCATACTGTCCCTGGGACTTCCAGACAACTTGCATAGGTTCCCCATGCACCGGGGAAGTTGATGGTATCTGGGTGCGCAGCTGGCACATCGTTCCATGCCCAGCTGTGAGATAACACACTGCCAACCCACACCAGACATGTCTACTGCTATGGTTCTCAAGATTTTTAAATAGGTGCCACCCCTCCCATGAAATTTCCTGTGATGCTTGCCTTCCCCACAACATTTGAGTGGCAGCATGAGAGCGGGGAGCAAGGGAAGACAGCGTGGGGTGTCAGGAGTGTAAGGGGAGAAGTGCAGCTGGGTGGCAGGCATCAGGGAAGGCAGCACAGCATCTGCAATATCCTGTGCTGTTCCTGCCCTAGGCCAAATGCCTGGGCATGCTGCAGGGCAGGAAATTTTAAAAGGCTCTGGCCTGGTCCCAGCTTACAAGTGCATGCAAACCAGGTGGGGGAAGTTAGGGAACCCATGAGGCAAACAAGTCCATTTCACTCAGGGTGGGAAAAACAAGAAGGATCCACCCCAGGGGCAAAAAAAAAAAAAAAAAAAACCAACAAGATGAAAGCCATGTCTGATCACCAGCCGTTTACAATGATCACACAGGAGCTCTGAGGAAGCAAGACAGGAAGTTCCATAGATTTACTGGGGAGTCAGCAAATAAAAAAGGCAAAAACTTACCCAGTATCTGTGGGAGAATGGGCAGGCAACACTAATTGTCACCAGCTCACGCTGGGATGGGCGGGGGGGGATTCAAACATCAAGAGATTAGTTTAAAAACTCAGTATAATCTTTGGCCAAAACAAACAAACAAACAAACAAAAAAGACTTATTTTTGCTATTCTTGTGATTTTTGATCTCTTGAAACTGACAGTACTGTATAAGATAATACCATATACTTCACTCCTTTCCCTAACTGTATTCTTCCTGCTAGTGTAGGGCCAGGCTTCTGTAGCCACAATGGGTATGTCCATGCATCTCTTTTATTTTGAAATAACACCGGTTATTTCAAAATAAAAGAGAATAGGTCCACACGATGTATTCTTATTTCAAAATAATGGTCTCCGTTATTTCAAAATAAGAGCCATCATTTTGAAAAAGCTTAAACCTTCTTTAAATCAAAACAGCTGTTATTTTGAAACAGTTATTTCGAAAAAACACCGTTCAGACGTGTTATTTTGAAGTAACCATTATTTCAAAATAACACTTTTGCCCTTCTCCTTCCCAGGGTGCCTTCCTTTTAGCCTATATTGGGTGGGGGCATGGCCCAGGGAGGGGGCCATGTTGCCACACCTCCCATGGTGCCCCTCTCCTAAAGTGAAATAGCAAGTCCTGTGTTTGGACATGCTATTTCTCTTTGAGTTTTTCCCTTAATTCGAATTAACATTTTCTTAATTCAAATTAACTTATTTTGAAATAAGGACTTTATTTCAAAATAACTCATTTCAAAATAACTTATTTTGAAATAATGATGTATGTGTGGACATAGCCAGTGTAGGGACACAGATAGATAAAATGAATTGAATGTACCTTTAAAGCATCTGTTAGGCAACATTGTATCTGTTCTTTAATATCATAACTGAAATAACTAACTCAGTTTAATTGACATTATTACCAATGTCCAACAAAGCTTGAAATGCAAGTAGTACCTTAATAGCTAAGTGATGAAAACAACTCCCACAAAAGCAAGGATCCACCACAGAAAGAAAAGACCAAAACACAAGGTGAAAGTCGTGTCTGTAAATGGCAGGTGATCAATGATGACACAGGATCCCTGGCCAGGCCTGCCTGCCAGCCACCCAGTCTTGCCTCCTGGGCTAGTGAGAGGTGGGGTGACCCCTGGCCAAGCCTGCCTGGGAGGGCAGGGGTTTGACAGGGGGCCACACCTGACCACCAACCCACTGGCCTGTGGTTTGACCCCTGGCCAGACCTTCCTGCCGCCGGCACCAGGGGGAGGTAACTCCTGGCCTTGCTGTTTGGGCTTGGTGGGGGGCCACAAACCCTAGTCCCACCTGCTCTCCAGCATTGCTCACTGGACTTGGGAGGTGGCCCCTGGCCCAGCCTGCCCCCCCGGGCTTGGGGAGGGTTTGGGGGTTGACCCCTGACTAGGCCTGTGACCTGTTTCTTGCCACCTGGGCTGGTGGTTGGGGTAAACAACCTCTGGTCCTGCCTGCCCGTTGGCCTGCTGGCATTGCCACCTGGGCTTGGGGTGGGGGGGGTACGGATGATCCCTGGCTCAGCCTGACCCCTGGCCTCACTGCCTGGGCTTGTGGTGGACAACCCCAGGTCCATCTGCCCCCCAGCCTTGCCACCTTGGCTTTGGAGAGGAGCAACCGCTGCTCAGGTCTGCCCCATGGGGCTCACCACCTGAGCATTGGGGAGGAAGGGGCAACCCTGGCCCTGACCTCACCGTCTGGGCTTAGGGAAAGTGACCCATGGCCCAGCCTGCCTGCTCCCTGACCTCACCACATGGGCTTGTGGGGGTGACCACTAGTCAAGTCTGCCCCCCAGCCTCATTGCCTGAGCTTATAGGGAAGAAGACTTCTGGCCTGCCCTGCCCACCCAACCTCCCCACCTGGGCTTGGGGGATGTGACCCATGGCCCAGCCTGACTGCTGGCCCCCCCAGCTTTGCTGCCTGGGTTAGGTGGAGATGACCCCTGGCTCAGCCTGCCCCCTAGCCTCACAGCCTGGGTTGGGGGGAAACCCTGGCTGCCCTTTAGCCTCACCACCTGACCTGGGGCAGGGGGTCAATCCTTGGCCTGGCCTGCCTGCCATCCTGGGGTGTGGGTGTTGGTGGGGTTTCCTGAGCTACCCATCCTCCTCTCACCTGGCCACCAGCATGACCCGGGGCTCAGAGGGGCATGATTCCTGATCTACCTGCCACCCATGAACCCAGTGTGACTTGGGGCCAAGGGAGAGTCCTAGATCCCCAGCCCCCCCACCCCCCTCCAGCCTGGCCGCTGGCCAGACCCAGGATCCAGGTGGGCCTGATCCCTGGCCACCTACCCCACATTGGCCTGGTGAGATCCAGGGCCCATGGGGAGTCCTGGATCCCCATGTCCCCCAGATTCCTACCCCTGACTTGGCTGCTGGCCTGACCCAGGGCCCGGTGGGGGGGGGGCAGATTCCCCAGCTAACTGCCCCCTTGGCTATGGCTCAGTGTCCCACCAGACCCACCCACCCCCCAGTACTTACCTGGCTGTGTGTTCCCTGGGCTGGTGCTGCCAGCATCTGCTGGAGGAGGAAAGAGTTAAACCTCCTTCTCCCTTCAAGCTAATCACTCAGCTGCATGCTCCCAGGGGAGAGGCAGCAGGCAGCCCACCCATTCAACAGCAGAAGAGGGGCTGAGTGAGCCTTCATCTGCTGATGAAAAACATTTGGGGCTCACTGTGGGAAAATGAGGGTGTGGGCTTTTGCCAGTCCCCAGCATGGTGTGTGTGGGGGGGGGCAGTGGTGCAGGCCCTGCAAGGACCCACAAAGCTCAGTGTCCTGTGCAGCTGCCCTGCTCGCCCTACCCTAAGGACAGCCCTGATCTTAGGGCTTCCCTGTAGACAATGGATTATGTGATGTGTTTTGGATGAAAGCTTGGGGGATGTAGGTAACTATAGCCATCAGCAGGTTTTCTGTATAGGGTGGTGTTTGTGTGTCCATCCCTAATTCTCACTGTAGAGTCCAGAAAGTGGATCTCCTATGCGGAGTGTTCTGGACTAATTTTGATTGTGTAGTGGAAGTTGTTGAAATCCCTGGAAATCTTCAAGGGCATCTCTACCGTAGGTCCAGATGATGATGATGCCATCAATGTTACAAAGTAGAGGAGAGGTGCTGTGGGATGAGACTTGAGGAAACATTGGCTATGTCTACACTAGGGGCTTAAGTCAACTTAAAGCCCTTAAGTCAACTTAAGCAACTCCCAGTCCATATTTAGAAATTATTGAGCTAATTTAAGCAAATGCTTAAGTTGACTAAATAACTCAGACTTTACTCTGCAGGGCCCACCCCCTTCCCCGCCCCAGAGCATGCTTGGGCTCTGAGCCTGATCTGACCTGGGGGCCCAATCTGCCTCCAGCCCTGTTGTAAGGAACTGGGGGCTGGATCTGGCTCCCAGCCCCTCTCCGTGGGTGGTAGGGGCTGGCAGCCTGTTCCTATAGCTTGCAGAGAGGGGCTGGGAGCCCAATGGGGCTCTCAGCCCCTCTCTGTAGGCTGCAGGGGCTAGAGCCTGCTAGGAGCCCGTTTGGCTCCAGCAGCTTGCCCTGCAGAGCCAGAAGATCAGAGTCTGGCCAGTTTCACAGACTATGAATCTGTGAAATTGACCAGCTCCTGGTTAATTTCACAGACTCCAAGTCTGTGAAATTGACCAGACTCTGAGGTGCTTGAGCCGAAGGGCAAGAAGCTTGGAGCCACATGGGCTCCAGCCTGCTCCTAGCCCCAGCAGCCTGCAGAGAGGGGCTGAGAGCCTCATCCTGCTCCTAGCCCCTCCCTGCGGTTGGTGGGGGCTGGTGGCTTACTCCTGCCATGGCTGCTTGCCAGCAGCCTGGGGTGCGGGGAACCGACATCTCCCTTGCCTGCTTGCAACTCGTCCAGCACTGTGTGCCTCTGGCTGCAGTGAGGGGCTTGGAGCCAGATCAGGCTCCTAGCCCCTCTCTGCTGCCCCTCTCCAGCACTCCCAGCAAAGAGGAGCTAGGAGTTGGAGCTGGCTCCCACCCCTTCTCCACAGGCAGCGGGGTCTTGGAGGCGGGTCCTGCCAGTGGTGACAAGTGACCCAGGGCCTGCTCCAGTGACTCTGCAGCCTGGTCAATTTCACAGGAGTGAAACTGACCAGGTGGCTGAGTCTCCTGCCTGTGATGACAAGTGACCAGGAGCCCAGTTTGGCTTGGGTCACTTGTCACCACTGGTAGGAGCTGGCTCCAAGCCCCTGCCACCTGTGGACAGTGGGTGGGAGCCAGATCAGGCTCCTAGCCCCTCTTTGCCAGCCTACCATCATGGAAAAGGGTTGGGAGCCAGACTGGCTCTCAGCTTCTCACCAGAGGGCAGAAACCCAATCAGGCCCATGGCAGATCCACTTCTGGAGCTGATTGGGCTCCAGGGACACTTTTGGGATGGGGGCGGGGTAGGGGATGGGGTGCCCCTGGTACATCTGTCCTGTGTGCAGGACAGACATACCCTTCAGTCGACTTAAAAAGGTCAACTTAAATTTGACCTTATTAAGTCGACTCCCCCCCCCCCCCGGCCACCGTGTAGGCATAGCCATTGTTCTAAGTCAGCCATAAAAATGTTGGCATATTGTGGGGCCATGTGGGTACCCATAGCAGTGCCGCTGACTTGAAGGTATAAATTATCCTCCAATCTGAAATGGGTGTGGGTGAGTGCAAAGTCACAAATTTCAGGCACAAGGTTTGCTGCAGCATCATCTGGGATGCTTCCTCTAATAGCTGGTAATCCATCCTTATGCAGAATGTTGGTGTAAAGAGCTTCTACATCCATAGTGGCCAGGATGGTGTTTTCTGGAAGCTCACCAATGGATTAGATTTTTCTCTGTTTTAAGTTAACAGTGAAAGAGTGGAAACCAACTGTTACCTGTGCCGTCTGAAGAAACAGCTCTTTGTATGGCAGGAGTATTGCCTTAAAAGCTGTGTTAAAGTTTATCCCTCAAAATAAAGAAGCTGCCTTTAAATTGCTTTCCCCCATTACTGAGTTTGCGTGCAAAACACCCAATGTGAAAAGCAGTGAGATTCTGATGTGTGCCAGATGAGGCCCAAACAGCCATTTAAAACATACAGAGTAGGTATGTAATGTGAATGCAGCTCATAATGGAGTTACTGATTGACTGTATCTGCCACATTGCACGTGGTTAGTGATTTTACACAATTCTGCACACTTACTTTATTATTAACGGTATCATCATAGTGCCTAGGAGCCCTAGTCACGGACCAGACCCCACCGTACTAGGCAATGTATAAACACAGAACAAAAAGGTGTCCAATGCCTCCCCTTTTTCCCCCTTTCCAGGATTACAAAACACTTTTAAAATCCAGTATATTAAGCCGCACCTTACCTATGTGAAGAAGATATTATTATTGCACCAGTTTTCCTCCACTTTTCCTTCCAGAAGTTGCATCAGGAGCAAAGCCAATAACAGAACTGAAACACATGACTCTCATTACCCTGTTCCACATTTTAGTCTGCTCTATAATTATTGTTCTAACTGATTGCCTTGTACCTCTCCCATTTGCCACAGATAGTTCCAAAGGCTGATAGAAGTTTTCCATTGACTAATGTGCAGTAGTAGGTGTGGGCAAAACTGCCAAATGGTTTGCAATCTAGCAATTTGCTTTGTTAGATTACAGTAGAAGAGGAAGAGATCCAAGTGTTTGGCTCTGTCTTCTAAGGTTATTTTCATACCACAGAAAATGTCAATGGAGAAAAAAGTCTGACAGTTTCATTGGGATGTGAAAACATTTTTTATTCATTCTGAGGGAAAATACAACTCATTTTCTGAATATGAAACATTCATGTTACCTGTCACCAGACTCTACAGTGAAAGCTCCAAGAATTTTTCAAGATTTTCAAGCATCTGATGAAGTGGAATTTCACTCACAGAAGCTCATGAGATAAATAAATTTGTTAGTCTTTAGAAGTGCCACAGGACTCCTTGTTAGCTTTGTTGGCCAAGACCAGGGGTCTCAAACTCATGACCCATGGGCCACATGCAGCCCCTAAATCTTTTTCTTGTGGCCTGTAACAACACTATTATTATCAATATTTGCAATATTATTGTATGAAAAGATTTCAGTGGTGCAGCCCTTGGGCTAACGTACTAGTCCTCATGCGGTTTGAGTTTGAGACCCATGGCCTAAACTAACATGGCTACCCCTCTGAAGTCCCAAGAATGTGCCTTATCTCCTCAGATCCCAGTAAGGATGGCTGGGTTTAGTCAGTTCTAGGATGGGAACCCTTCAAGGAACACCAACAGTATGTTTTTTTAAAAAGTCAGAGTTTAACATTTATCATCTATGAATAGGCTATTGTTATTTTTACTAAGAACAGGAGGAAAAATGGTGGTAATCTCAAATAGGTCTGGGAAAAAAAAGATTCCTGTAGATTGAGGGGTAGATAGGAACACTCATTAGGCAGTGCTGTGTACGATTATATTGGGCTACTGTGCTAGGAGGAACTGTCTTTCCAATGAGCTGTAAAACTTGTAGCTATTACTGATCCTCTGTCCTATTTTCTCCAAATGCAGAATGCTAATACCAGTATTAGCCAGTATTAATACCTGGCTAAATTCTAGCTTTGCTATTCATTTTCTACTTCCTTGAATATCCCTTTTCATTTTCAGTGTAAAATCCTGTCCCAAATTGTTCCATGTTGCTGTGCTCTGTTGAACAGCTGCTGTATTTGACTAAAGAGGTAACTGTACAGAAATTACTTCAACTTTTAAATACACAGGAAATTTGTATACAAGTTTGTAAAATATTTTGAGAGGGGTGTGTGTCTGACTGTCTATACATATATGAGACATCACAATTTACAGTTCACAACTCCTAACTTCTGGTCACATGCTCAGTCCAGCAGACAAATAATAGCTTGTCTTCATATATTCCCCTTTCTTTCCCAAGATTCTCCAAAAACTTTGTAGATTTATATGAACCCTGATACAAAGTCCACTTTAACCAACGGGGAGATTGTTCAAGCCCATGCATAGGAAAATCATGTTATGATATGCATAGGAAAATCATCTTGTGATACAAAGACAATAACCACACTTGCAATTACGATGTAATTACATAGTAATTTTTTAAATATTACTAATTAATATAAGCAGAAGCTTTATTGTGTGACTCTATGGCTTATTACTTACTCTTTATCTTCATAGTTAAGACACATTAATCCAGATACATCAACACATCTTTGTGTCTTCAGTTACTCTATCATCAAGTAACTGCAGAGGGGTAGTAGCCTTGTTAGTCTGTGTACAGCAAAAAACAGCAAGACTCCTGTGACAGCTTATAGACTAACAGGTTTGTTTATAAGTCTGTGTTCACACAGCCTCCTTATTTCGAAACAATGGAGGTTGTTTCGAAATAAGGTTTTGGCTGTTCACACGACGCACGGTTGTTTCAAAACAAGTTAAACCTAGTCTGTGGGCGAAACAACGTTGTTTCGCAATGGTTGTTTCGAAACAACGCCGTGTGAACATGTTGTTTCGAAACGACAGTGAGTCGTTTCAAAATAACTGTTGTCCGGAATCGCTATTTCGATTCCGGCTTTTTTTCCTTATTTCGAATTAACATTTTGTTAATTCGAAATAAGTTGTTTCGAAATAAGCGTTATTTCGATATACGGTTGTTTCGAAGCAACCGTATCGAAATAACCCACTGTGTGGGAACACAGCCTTAGTCTATAAGATGCTGTAGGACTCTCATTGTTTTTGCAAGTAACTGCAGTAACTTATTACAAGCAAGTTGAACTGATTGCTCAATCTGAGCTTTCCCATGCATTCTTCTGCATTAATTTTGGGTAAAACTGGCTTTTATGGACAGATGATCAAATTCACAAACACTTATCAGCCCAAAATACAGTGTTGCTTTCAAATCATCATGACAGCCCTGCTGAAATAGTTGAACTTTGAATAGCATTCACAAAGCAAGAAGCAGAAAACAAAATCCATTGTGGCCTGGCGCTATGTTAAAGTTTGCCAGGAAATTTCTAATTGCTAGAGAACCGTTGCATGCTCAGAGTAAAAAAAACAGACTGTTTTGCACTGTCAAAATTCTTCCAGGACTCTGAAGGGTATCATAATCTTTTTTTTTGGGGGGGGGGGAGGGGGGAGGGGAATACCTATTACATATTCCTGTTGAATCTATAATTGATTCATGGAGTTTAAATCCATTGAGTACAAAAATACTGATTGCTGACAGAAATAAATTGGTTCCAAAGACACAGTTACCATCTGTAAATTGAGTGAAATGTATTGAACATAAAGTATGCTGATAGGCTAGTATTTCCTTTGGACTTATGAATCGCAGCAACATTATTTCTTTCTTCTTCAAAATTATTTCTTTCAGCAAATATGACATTTTGTCTCTAAGGCTATGTCCACACACACAGCAAAATTGTTTCCAGTTGAATCGATTTAAGCTGAATTGACATAAAAGTCATTATATCAATTCATGCTAAATCGATTTAACAGGTCCAGACAAAACAAAAAACAAATTGAACTAGCATGTTGGGGCACAGGACTTGCTAGTTTGATTTGGGAGAGGGGCACCCTGGGAGGTATGGCAATATGGCCCCCTGGCAGGGCCATGTTGCCACCCAATCCCCTGCCTGGCTCTCCCAAGGAGAGCCAGTGGAAGCGGAAAAAAGCCCCCAGGGCAGGGATCACAGGGTGCCCTGCTGCATTCAAGGTGGCTGGGGAGGGGATCGTGGGGTGCCCTGCACTCCCTGCTGGTGGCCGGGCAGCAGGGGATAAGGGGTGCCCCGTGATCCATTCCCCTGCCATCCGGCAATAAAGGGCAATAAGGGGCACCCCACGATCCCCCCCCTGCCACCCAGCCAGAGGCAGGGGAGAAGCGGTGCCCCACCATCCCTTCACCACTGCCTGGTGATCCCTGCCCCTGCCCCCCCTCATTCCGTCTCCCTGGCCAGGGTGCTGAGGGTGTGGGCCTTCCTTCCAGGAAGCAAAGTTTTTTCAAAACAATGCTTCCAAAAAGCTTTGTTTTGAAAGAACTCTTTTGATTCAATGGTTCTTCTGATGATCTAGTAGGTTTTAACATTTCAATTCAAGTTTTGTTGTTTCGATATGACAGAGCTCGTCATTTTGAAACAGCAAAACATTGTGTGGACCTAAATTTTTTTTAAAGTGAAACAACCAGCATTGTTTTACTTTAAAGCCTATGTGTGGACATACCCTAAGTGTTCTGTTTTGTTGATAAAAGCTTCGGGTCAGACCCTCACCTGACATAACTTGATGTACCGCCATTGACTTCAGCAAAGGTAGACCAGTTCACACCAGCAGAGGGTCCAGCCTGTGGGCTCCAGAAACATGTAAATGAAAATGAAACCCAGTCTCATAGCAAAGGGCAAGGCTCTGATTAGGACACGCACAAAAACACTCCCCAGAAGACACACACACAGATACATGCACAGAGTTTCCATGAAACTGAAAACTGCTGGGTGCAGTGTTAAACTAGTTTTTCCATGCTGGTTGTATGTGTGATTGGGAAATAAGAGGAGGAATATGCTGTTTGTATTACACAGCAACTTCAAGGTAAAGAAGGGGGTGGTTCTGCTTCCAGGCTCTCACTACAATAAAATTAACAAATGATGTACCATAGATGAGCTGGGGAAAGATTTCAACAGGCTGCGCTGTACAGTGCATTCACTAAATACGGAATTTGTGTAAAGTATTTGTCAACAATGCAAGCAGATAATATCTCTTTCCTTTGTTGGCAGGGTGAACTTTTGAGCAAAACACAGGTCTGAAACTCAAAATAGCTAGTAAAATACAGAGGGTATGTCTGGACAATGGGCAGCACAGCTAAAGTGCTGTGCCACCATAGCACTGTCACATAGACACTTCCTTCAGTGACAGAAGGGGGATTTCCATTGATGTAGTTAATCCACTTCTCAAAGAGCAGGGCCAGTTGAATAATTCTTCCTCTGACTGGTTGCATCTTCTCTGGGGCTAAGCCAACCTAACTACATTGCATGGGGCAATGTATTTTTCAGAGTCTTTTAGGTGTATGCCATTCCTTAGTGATCCTCTCCGATTCCATGGCCAAATAGGAGATCCTGTTGCTTCCAGTAGTGAAAAGGAAGTTGGGTCTAGAACAGGACTCAAAGAGTTCTGATCAAACTAAAACTCAAACTCAATGTTTGTAGGATCATTGAAACAGATGGAGGGAAACATAAGGTGTTCCTTTATATAGCATAAGTAACATTTTCCACTAACTAATCATCATGATTCATGAAAATAATGATTCTAAATAAACTGAAATAACAAATGTGAGACCGAAAAAAAAAAAAGCCAGTCTGTATAACTTTGCACTGAATCTAAAACTCCTATATAGGACATCCACCGTGATGAAGGACAGCAGGGGATACCTGCTCTGAATGCTCTTATGGCCTTGTAAGTTTGACACTAGAACAGGATTTGGCAACCTTTTCAAAGTGCCGTGCTGAACTTTGTTCCCTGACACTCTTCCAGTGCCAGTGGCCATGGCTGAGTGGCAGCCATTGGAGGATGGAGCAATAACAGGAAGGAGAGGGGTAGGGTGGCACAGTTGCAAGAAGGACAAGGAGAAGGGTGGAGTTGCAGGGACACGTGGGATGGAAGGACTGCTTAGTAGGAGGGAAAGGGAGCATGGCTGAGCAGGAGTGGCAAGGGAGGGTAGAGGTGGTGTAGCAAGGTGCATGGCAGGATGGGTATAGCAGGAGAGTGTGGGGAGCAGTGCGACAGGGACCCAACTAATTCCCCTATCCCTACAACCATCTTACCCACTTCCCCAGCCATTTCTGTCATCCTTACTCCCAGACATCTGGCCCTAGTGGTCACTGAGCCACCAGTGTTGTGGGCCCCGTCACTCTGGCCACAAGCCATCACCCCCCTTCTGGCCTGCAGACTTCAGGCTCCCAGCCCTGAACATGGCCTCCAAGTCACTGCCATGGCTGGGAGCTGGCCTCAGCCCCACTGCTCTCTGAGGCATCGCTCCCGCAGCCATGCTCTGGCCCCATCCACCTCTGAGTCACTACTCCGGCTTCCTGCACCCTGCTGTTGGCTCCCTGGAGTTCTCCCCAAAGTGCAGTCACCTAGGGGGGCAACCCTCAGGTGCCAGGCCTGAATGGCTTCTTGGCAGGCCAAGCCTGGGGCCACCATGGGGCATTTTAAATTTCCCACAGCTGATAAAGGGCAGGAGATTTTAAAAGGCCCATCCCAGTGTGCTGGTGAGTTCAAGAGAGCTAGAAGTGACAGAGTGGCTGTGCAAAGGAGCAGTGCTGGAGGGCTGGAAACCCTGAATGCCACTCAGAATGAGCTTGCATGTCACCTTTGGCACACGTGCCAGGGGTTGTCGACCCCTGTACTAGAAACTCAATTCCACTCTCCTTACTTGTAAGGTGCAATTGCTGGCAATGGCAGTAGAGATATTCTGCAGGCAAAAGGCACAAGAAAAGATTATAGCTAGATTATATCAAATCATTAGTTACAATCACAGGTATAATCAACTCTGTTAGCCAAGCATAGAAATCTCTAAGTAATTATCAGTGAGAGGGCAGCTGAAATGAGAGGACTTGCATCTAGGTGCTGTAGCTGGAAAGAAAAATGACAAAATAGTGGATTTTTTTTTTTAATCTTCAGTGCTCCCATCAGCAGAATATTAGATCAGCCTTGCATAGCAGATATCAGCATGCACTGGCACTTGTTACCTCAGTTGTGTTTGTGTTTTATGTTTTAAGTTTGCAGAGGTGAGAGGAATTAGCAGATCAAGTTTCTAGAGCTGCAGGTCTCTGAAGCTTGTATGCAAGAAGTGACTGCCATTTTCTTATTTTCACAGAAAAGTCCAGGAGCTCACAAGCAGGCTTTCTGCCCTGATGATTTTCATTTAAGAGCAAATATGTTTTTTGCAGTGAATTGCTGGCATATGTTGAGTGCTGGCACCTCTCACTGAAAAGATCTTTGATATACTTTATGAAAAGATGCTGTATTAAAAAGTGCAATGGAATTAGTATGTACTAACATCATCCTCTCCTATATTAAAGATACATTTTTCTAGCAGACTTAGACTTCCTAATAAAAATCTTGCTGAGTTTTTCAGATTGAGCCTTTGTACTAGTTGACATGGTTTTGCTATAATCCAAACCATTTTATACAGTTCTATAAATTCCCCAGTTTGCTGTTGTTTGGTGAATAATGGTTGTATAAAGTACTCCAATCTGAACTCATTTGTCAAAGCAGTCTGTTTCATGCTCATGTCTTTTTCTTTATCCATTTTTCCTGTATTTTGCTGTTTTTTAAAACCCTCTATTCTGTGAGTTCTTTGAGTTCTTTCCCTTCCTCCCAGCCATCTCCTCCTTTTAAAATTCAGGGCCTGATCCTGCCCTTAGTAAAGTCCAGTTAAGTTTTCCTATTAACTTATGGGAACAGTATAAAGGCCCCCTTCTTTGTGAATGTGTTTCCCCTTGCATTTAGACTCCTTGTTTTGTTAGATAAATACTTTCAAACCATCTAAGCTCTCATCTGCTTGTTCTTCAGAAGCAAGTGCTACAACCTACTGATAACACCAGAAATAAATCTTGCTGACTTTGCCCTCTGGTAGACCCAGATAATATCTCATCTCTCTTCACCCCAGTGATAATTGCTTATCAACACATACAGACTGCTCTGATGCCACCCTGGTTTAACGACAGATGAGGTGATCAGTCCAATGAATCAATTTTCAATGTTTTCAGTAGAACTTGGAGAATGATAGAATATTGTGTGTGGTTGACTGTTGTGTCTAAAGATAAGGCCCTTCCATAGAAATACTTTCCTGTCTTTTGAATCCCACCCCTCTTTCTACCTCTGAAATCCCCAAGACATAGGGGGACACTGTAAGAAACAAATTCAAGTAAAACTAAAAATTAGACTGAAAAGTTTTTAAAAGAATGCTTCCAGCCATGCTGCAGCTTTCTCTACAGTGCCAGATCAAAGGTGTGAAGATAAGAAGCATCCAAGTGCACAGGCTGTATATAAATAAATAAGCCCTCAGCATTACATGTAGCAAAAGTGAAAGCAGCAATGGAGCTCTCAAGTGTCTAGTGAGATAAAAGGGTCAGGCCTGCATGGAGAGGCAGCGGTGAAGGTTGCGCAGCCTGATACAACATTAAGACGTGGGGGGAAAAAGAAGTAAAAACATGTTTATTAATACTAATAAGTTTTTGGATTATGGTAATTCTTGGAGATATCAACTGAGTTTGAGGCCCCATTGTGCTAAGCACTGTAAGCATGCAATAAAAGAACATCTCTGTCTGAATAGTTTACAACCTATATAGAACAAATAGCCAAAGAGTGTATTGTTATTCTCATTTTAGAGATGGTGAGCTGAGGCACAGAAAGAATAAGTGATTTATCAAGATCACACAGACCCACAGCTCCTTGGTCCCAGAGTTAGCCACAAAATTGTCCTTTCATCTTTAGGTTGTGCTAAATTTCCTACTAATCAGCCTTCATTTGCTATCGGCTTTGCTTTGTTAATAGAAAGAGTGAAAAGATTTTTCCTTCATCTGAACTCTGGATTTGCCCATAATTAAGACCTCCATGAAGCTAATTTTTTAGCTGTTGTGCTGAGTCCTTTTTTACATATGTGATCCTACCGACTGAAGTGGAAGAGCTATGACACTGATCTAAGAGGAGAATGTGGCCAACCAAGAAGAAAACTTCAGTGCTGAGTCCAAGGAAATGCAATATTCTTTGTCCCCCACTTCTTTCTTCTCTCTGGCTATGTCCACATGTATACACTTATTTTGATTTAAGTTAAATCAAAATAAGTTAATTTGAAATAAAGTCCTTAATTCGATTTAACTTAAATCGAATTAAGCGAAAACACCAAATTGAAATAGCAAGAACACAGGACTTGCTATTTCAATTCAGGAGAGGGGCAGCATGGGAGGTGTGACAACATGGCCCCCTCTCTGGGCCATGCCCCCACCCAATATATAGAAGAAGGAAGGCACCCTGGGATGTAGAAGGGCAAAAGTGTTAAATCAAAATAGTGGTTATTTTGAAATAACACATCTGAATGGCATTATTTCAAAACAACCATTTTGATTTAATGGCTATTTTGCTTTCTTCCTAGGTTTTACTCTTTCAAAATAAGGTTCGTTGTTTCCAAATGATGGGGCTCATTATTTTGAAACGATCGTTGTTTCAATCTGAAAGCAACATATGGACATAGCCTCTCTCTTTTAGTCCCTTTCAGCCCTTTGTCTTTCCTTCTTTCGCCTTGTCTTTTACATATTTTCCTTCTAGCTCCCTTTTTGTGAATTGTCTCCTTTTTGGCACTGCATTTTTGCTTTCTATTCATATTTTTTCCTTGCTGCTTTCACTTTTATTTCCTTACTCCTCTTCAGATACTCTAATCTTCATCCTCTATTCCCCTCTCTGTTGCTTCACCAATCGTCCCCCACAATGGTGCTCTGTCTAAATGTCCGCCCCATTGAATCCCCCAACTGCTCAGCTTCATGTATGAACAGTGGTGTGTGAAACTTCATAATCTGTGAAGCACAGAAAGTGCTTGAGAGATCAGAACTTTTGTCAGTCTCCTTTTGCTGTTTACATGTTGAGTGGAACAGCAAAGGAGAAAAAAAGTCCAGATGTACACTGGTCTAACTGGAATCCTGCCCCAGACTCTCCACCAGGTTGGTTTTTCATAGATCCCAAGAGGGTTTTCTTTATCTAGATGGGTTTACTGTGAGAGGTAGAGTAAAAAGTTATGTCTACACTGCAGTAAAACACCCTTGGCTGGTCTCTGTCAGCTGACTCAGGTTGTGGTGCTATACAATTCCAGTGTAAATATTCAGGCTCAGGGTCCAGTGCAAAAAAACCCACAAACCTGAGTCAGCCAACATGGGTCAGCCATGGGTGTTTTGCTGCCACTTTAATGTTCCCTCAGTGTCTTTGGTATGGCGTCTGCATCAGCAGCTCTGCTCAAAGATGTCATCAGGCTTGTGGAAGATATCTCAGACTCTGAACCTGAAACCTCCAGTCCAGCCTTTGCCTCCCTGGCCAGAGTTGTTCTGGGCAAAATGGGTGCTAGAGAGCTGTACCATCTATTTTCGCTGGGTGCTGGTCTCCTGACTGGAGCTTGCCTGGGACCTAAGTCATTCTGAAGGCATTACTCACCCCCCTCTGTTAGTTTCATCCTACTTTATATTGCACTTATTAAATATATTAATGCTGCTTTTACTTCCATTTAATTATAGTGGAGTCGGAATATATTACACTCTTTTTTATATTAATGATGGGTGAATATCAGAAAAAATTAAGGTCAGTACAAGGGATGGTGTAAAGTACCGGAGGTTCTGATTTTGTCCAGTCTGATTTGCTTATCTCAAAGCTAACTGGATATAGTGAATTTATAACTCATGACCATGCAGCACCAGCAGAGTACACGATGAACATCTATCAATGGCCAGCCACAAGCCAGTTGACCGCAGTCATATAATTAAAGTAGTTTTGCACTGTGATCCTTCCCAGTTCAGCCTGAGGAGGGAAATGAATTAATGAACATGGTATATGGAGGAAGAACAAGAAATTAAGCAAGAGAAAGTATCAGCTAAATGGCAGGAAGAGGTTTTTGAGTGAAATATTTTAGGTTGTGGAATTGACTCCCAGAGGAATAATACAATGAGAATTTTTTAAAATGTAACTGGGCACAATATTTGAAAAGGTACTGTGGATGTTAATTTTGCATTGGCATGGAGATGGAATGGGTGGTCCAAAAGACCTTCCTAAACTCCTTTGGTCATGAGGAATTAGTGCCTGCCTCAGAACTAAGGATATGTCTACACTACAAAAGTTAGTTCAAATTAGCAAAGTCGAATGAATAAGTTTGATCTTAATTCAAACTAAACACAACTTTAGTAAGTCAAATTAACAAGTTGCACTGATTTGACTTAAATGTTAAGTCAAATTAGTTCACTTTGTTAATTCCAACTAACTGCCCTAATTTGAATTTATTTAGTTCAAATTAAGGCTTAATCCTGGTCTACACTGACTTTAGTTTGAACTAAGAATTGAACTAAGTGCTTTGTTCAAACTAAATGGAGGTATTACTAGTTCAAAATAACCTTTAATTAGTTTGAATTAAGGAATTCCTTAATTCAAACTAGTGAAAGTCTATGGTGGATGAAGAGTAAGTTAACTCGAATGAAGGCTCCTTAATTCAAACTAACATGCCAGTGTAGATTCACCCGAAGAGTACAACCAGCATCTATGATAAGAGCTATTTTTGCTTACTTTTTAAAGATATTTGTGTTATATACACATATGTTTACTGATGGTTCAAGATTTTAAATTGTGATGATGTGGCCATATCTTTGGACTTATTAAGAATACAAGCAATACATCTCCCTACTATGTTTATGAAGGTTATAGAAAATATTGATTGTGTACAAGGAATGCACTACTCCCAATATTTTTGCTTTGGCAAGTGAAAGAATTCATCAGTGAAAGGGGGGTCATGATAGAATATATTCAGCACTGGTCCCTTCACTTCTTCTTTGGTTGTCAACCAATATTTCAGAAAGAAGCCAGTACAAAGTCTTAATCTGAAAAGGCACAAATTCTTCTTCTTCAATATTTCCTCAGCCAACTCAAGATATTTAGAATTCACCCTAAATAACAAAAGCATGAGAATTTTCTGAGTATTTCAAAAAGGATCAAAATCAGTCATATTATAGGAACCTAATAACAACCTAACCTGTTGAGAGAAGATCTCTTAACTCACAATAAACTAGATCTGTCTTCAGGTTTAGGACTGGAACCTTGGGGTTTTTGCTCTAAAACAGCCTCTATACTTGAGTTAGTCAACATTTTTTCATTGAAATAGTAAGTCTGATAACATACAACTTTTTACAAAAAATGTCTGCTTCCATAGAAATTTTCAGTATTTCACTGAAAAACAAATGGCTGAAATCCATAAAAATTTTGATGAAACAACCCGAAATACTTTGATTTTCCTCATGGGAATTGTACTTTGGTTACCTTCTGTTACCTGTATGAGCCAAATTCTTTTCCCAGATTACATCTCCAACAAAGCATCCTCTTTCTAACCGAGCAGGGAGAAAGTGGTACATCATGACAGATGTAATCCAGCAAGGAAGCCAACTTTTAGAAGAAAATAAGAACCTATTGCCTTGAATTAGAACTCTCACAAAGCAACATGCTGCCATTTTTAATTAAAAGACTTCCATTTTTTGGCCAAAATAATTTGTGTTTTGATCTTTGATTGAAAAGTCAACATTTTCTATGGACAAATTACATGAAAACAAAGGTAGCTTTGTTTTTTGTCTTATTTTTTCAGTGGGGAAAAAATTGCTTTTCAACTAGCTCTAGCTTCTATGCTTGATCTGAAGGGAGGTGACTATATTATATGAAATAAGCTCCAAATGCATTTTGACTTTCATCATCATCTTCATCTTCATCATCATCAACATCATCATCAACATTTTGTCTGCATTTACAGTTGGAGGGATACAAACAGTGCTTATTGTGATAGCACGCAGAGGTAAGGAGTACCAGCACCATTTTTGCCATCCGTGCTGTCCACCTGGGAGGGGGGATCAGTAGGGGAAAGGAGTGTACCATCACCTTTTTTTTGCACTGGACACAAACCATTATCGTTAAGATTGCATAAATATGCAGGGTGGATTTTGTAAAGTACTTGACACTGGTTGACCTTTTTTTTTTCATTGTTTACTTGAATGGGAGTAGAGCTAGGCCATCACTAAAATGTTTTGAAAGTTCCACCCTTACTTTTTCCTTCTTGTCTTCGATTTCTTAAAGCTTTCTTAATTTTTCAGGCTGAAATTTTCCAGGCTTATCTCTGCCCAAAAGTGATTTTTTGTAAAGCATTTACACAAATATGATTCAGCTATTTTTGACTAGAAGAGTAGAAACTACACTTGGGATGAAGAGAGAAATGACTCATATAAACCCCATTACCGGAAACCTCACAAATGTCTGTGAGTGGATATTCAATCAGTATCCAGAAATAAAGCCCTTATGAATTTACATTGAACTGTTCACAAAGGGTACACCACAGAAAACATTCTGACTCCCGGAGTGTGCACTGTATATGGTCTCCAAAATCTAAATATTTGGTAGGGACAAGAGCAGATTATTTAAACATAAGAAGACAGTGCAGTTGAGTACCACCGACCCTGCCTGTGGGTATTCTATCACTGAAAGATTGCACAAGTAAAGATGATAGACAAGATGGGGGAGTTATGTGCAGATGGCCCAAAGGTACCAAGGAACTATTATCTGATTCTGTATTTTCTTAGAACAGTTCTCTAAAGTATATTTGCATCTTGATTCAGCAAGCCTTTGGCACCAGATACCCGTCTAACAGGCTAACAGAGACACCTAGTGGCTTCATAAGGGGAATTGGTCATACCACCTGCCTGATGAACATTCTCCGCTTCAGGGTAGGAGAGATTCTTTCTGCCTTTGTCTGAGGCTGCCTTTCAGGTTTTATGTACAACACTCCTGTTCCTTCCTGGAACCTGCATATCCACACTATAAAAATTGAGGGTTTTCTTGCTGATTGCTGGTGCTGGTTTGAAGAGAAGAGACGAGTAGGTAGGAGGCCACTTAAAACATGAATGGATAAGTCAAGCAATACTTTTTTGTTTGCATTAAATTTTCTCTCTCCTGTGTAAATTTAATGGTTGCTTTATTTAGCTCACATGTATATGGTAGAAGGCCGTATTCTGCTTGCCTTCCTCAGGTGAGCAGTCCCATTGAAATCAATGCAGGGGTTAAAATATAATTTGGGGGCCCCAGAACCCTCCTAATCAGGTGGGCCCCCTTCCTGCTTGGGTGGGTCCCCTCTGCATGTGTGCATCCCACCCACACTGGTGGGTTTTCCAGTCACATCTGCCCCCCACACACACACACCCCAGCTCCTGCCCCCTACATTCCAGCACCCTACCCCATCTCCTCCAATAGCCATCCACCCAAATCAACCCACTTGCCCTCAGTACCAGCCCCCTGCCCCTAATATCCATTCATCTGTCCCTAATATCCCCCAGCCCCCAATACCTACCCAGCCCCAGCCCGTCTCCCAGCACAAGCTGGCCGCCCCAGTAGTCACTGGCAGTCGCATGACGGCACTGAGGACAGGCTGTGTTTGGAGGCATCTGCCTCCAAGCGCAGCCTGTGCATGCTCAGGGGAGTGCGGGGCAGCTCACATGCCACTCCGCACTCCCCTGCCTGCCAGAAGGCAGTGGAACGCCATTCTGGGACTTTCTGTTTTTAGGGGCTCAGTTTTCAGAGCCCCTAAGAATAGAAAATGGAACCAGAACTCTGTATTTTGGGGCCCACTATTTTAAATGGTGGGCCCAGGAACACAGCATTCCAGTACCATTTTCAGTTTTTAGGGGCCCCTGAACCCTGAACCCCTAAAAATAGTGGGCCCCAGAACAGTGTTCCAGGCCCTTCCGGTGTACTTTAACCGCTCAATCAATGGGCTACTTATGAGAGTAATACAAGCAGTCTTCCTACAATAGAACTTTATTATACTGAATCGTTGCATATAATTATCTTACGCTATAAAGAAGATTTTTTGTAAATAAAAAATATTCCATGTAAGTGAAATTTACACTTATGTTCAGGCCCAGCATGTAACATGTGCACTACTTACCTTCCACTTAAACCTTCGAAACAAAGCTTACATATGATATACATGATGCATTGTGAAGTTCACTCTGCATAGGAGTGTTTGTCCATATAGCTAGTATATGTAAAGAGATGCTTTTGTTTTGGTTTTAATGTGCAACTGTGTCTTACTTCTTTGAAGATCTGGGACAACTCACAAATTTAATGGCTTTCATTTCTTATACATTCAGAGCACTTGTTTACAATTTTTTTAAGAAAAAAAATGTACAAGTGTTACCCTCCTGTAGTTTTTATTTCTGAAGACCTGAGAAAGAAAAAAATATGGTCTATATTATAACGTTCATCTTCACAAGTGAGAAGAGAGTGGCTTATTATTACTCCTCCCCTCACTCATAAAGATCAGTGACATGACATAGATCAGTCTCTGTACACAGGAATATTATTCTCAACATAAATTATTATCAGCACAAGACAGCTGAGCTCCACTGACAAATATCTCCTATGCTGTGTCAAGCCTGTATGCTTGTTGTTGCTTGCAAGCCTATGATTTTCTCTGCTCACGCTGCTTTCAGCAGGGCTGCCTGTAAGTTACAATTTTCCAACCTGTGAACTATTTCACAAGAGAAAATGATCTTCTCCCATGCCTGACCCCAAACCCTTTCAGGTTCCTGTCTGAGTTCTCAAATCATGGCAGTTTAAGCATCACCAGAAAGGGCTTCACAGACCACTTGTGAAGTTGAGAAGCAAAATTCTAAATAGTGGCCCAGAATGCTGGAATGAGCATATAAAGGAATTCCCTTCTGAATGATGAGTTCTTGGCTTCCCATTCCACTTGCTCAGTTGCTGCTCGAGGAGGAGAGTCTGTCACTTCAGTGGGACTATTTGTGTGACTAAGGCTGTGTTCACAGGGCACTTTTGTTTCGAAACAAAAAAAACCATGTTCACACGACGCACAGTTGTTTCAAAACAAGGGGAAGCCCTTGTTTCGAAACAACTGTGTTGTTTCGAAACAAGTTAAACCCCATTTGGGGCCGAAACAACCTTGTTTCAAAATGCTTGTTTCGAAACAACGCATGTGAACATGTTGTTTCGGAACAATAGGTTCCGAAACAACATTTAAAGGGCTGCCGCCTCAGCACCCTGGCCAGGGAACACTCAGCACCTTGGCCAGGGTGCTGAGGGGTGTCCCCTGGCCAGCAGGCACTGGCGGGGGTCAGCGCTGCCCGGCGCTGCTCCCCAGGTGCCTGCAAAGGGGGGCTGCAGGCACCGGCGGGGCTCAGCCCTGGGCTTCTCCCCCGACCCCGCCGGCGGG